>RJWJ010019416.1:0-30303 GCA_004363605.1 Indri indri | reverse complement strand
GGAAAAGGTGCCAATTGTACATAATTTACCTACAGAGGTTTCCCTTTCATAAATGTTGTCTTTTTTTTTCTCAAAGAAATCAACTAGTTTCTAAGAGCCAAATGTCACTGAGTAATAGCAGAGACTTTAAAATACATCAAAGAGTGTGTCAAACTTTTCCACTCTCCTAACTGCAGGGGAAGTAAATGGAAACCCTGGGGGGTTGGAAAAGAATAAGTCAAGAGTGAAATATTTCTTTGAAGTTTCATGTTTCATCTTTAAAACGTGTGTAAAGTTTTCCATTCCCACAGAAGACATCTGTGTTTTAAATTTAAAATGTTTTGAGAACTAGAGAGAAGCACCATGATAATCCAGGAGTTTCATGTGCTCCCAAATACACTATCTGTTAATCCCAAAGTCAATGAAATCCATGTGAGACACCAGACATAATAATATTCAAATAGATCTCTGTGGCCATGGGAGCAGACCCTTCCAATCCCCTGCCTTCTCTGTTGGCAAACATAGCCAGAAGGTTATAAGCCATGTAAATGTCATGCACCAAGACAACTGCACGATGCAGAGATTGGGTTTGTCACCAAATATATCATCAGGGCTCCTGAAACACCTGAAGGTTAGCACAGTGGCATGGTTAAGCACAGGTCTTTACACTTAAAGAATCAGTGTTTAAATTCCAGCTTTGATGATAACGGTTGTAGCACCTTGAGTTAGTTATTTAGTCTATATCTCAGGCTCAGAAGGATTAAATATATAAATGTGCATTATAGTATTTAGAACGATACTTGACATATTATAAATGCTCAATAAATAGTAGCTTTAATTATGGTTAATGATTTTCAGACCACCAGATTTATTTTTGAATGTAAAATTTAAAAATATTAATATATAATTAGTATTGCAAATGATAATTAATTCTTAAAAGGAAAATAACTTTCAAGAATAGAAAATATTGAGTATCATCTATTAGATCTGAAAATATGAAAGGAAATTCTAGTTTAAATTTTTAAATATGTACTACTGCATGGTCACTACCTTTCAGAGTATTGAAATAAACACTGTGGTACAGAAAAATCTTTGCAAATTCATACAGAAAAGCTATGAAAAAGCAATGAACGAAACCAGTTTCTCATTTCTTAGAAAAGTATCAGATTATTCTGATACACTAGTCTGGATGCTCAGTGGTTGAAAAACAGCATAAAATTTAAGGGAAAACATGAATATATGAATACTTAATGAGGACAGAAAATAGTAGAGGCAAAATCTGAAAACGGACTAATCAAGTAATAACAATCGAAGGAATATTTACTGCAATAATTGAATAATGCAAACTGCAATGAAGTCTTTTAGACCCAGTATCCTGTTCAAGGGCTTGTGTGTTGTATGGGGACTTCAGTTTTTCAATCCACAAAAATTCAGTGAGCTAGGTATGGGTCACCCTCTGGAACAGGACATGTCAGCATGTATTCTGAAAGAAACCACAATTAACGATTATGACCGTATTTCTCCTTCCTCTGTGATGGAAACACAGTAGTCTAATCCTCCAAGTTTCTTTCTATTCCTTCCATAGCAGATCTACAATTTCTTTCACTAAGCCTTCAACCCCTGCTAATTGGACAACTATGATTCTGAGAAGACATCATTTCAGTAGGCCATTGCCTTTCTGAGAAATTTATTTTAGAGACCCTGAGCAACAGAGAAATCCACGGGGCAGTTCAGAATCAAAGAATAATGTGTTGATTAGAGAGACTCCTGCAACTACAGACATATATTACTTGATTGGATTAACACAGCTTGGTGGAGAAAGAGAAATTAACACTTACTAGACTCTCTCACCATGATGTGGTCAGATTAACTACAAGAGTTGTTTGGTGACCCAATTTTTACCGGCATCGTTATCAACTACAATGGCACATGCCATTAAGGGAGATGAATCAGACCCGGAGGGTTACACTAGGCTTCCTGCCAGAGGCCCACTTCCAGCAGCTCCCCTACGGCATGCAAATTTGATCTACTGGGTAGCAACTCAAAGAAAATAATTAATGTGTGTTATTCTTTCATAGTCGCACACCAGACACATATTCAGGGAATTGTCATAAATATTAATGTGCAGGAAATTTCCATGAATATTCAGTGAATGGCAAAAAGATCTCCAGATAGTACTCGTGGAGTTCTCCGGGAAGCTGTGCCTCTTCTCTTTGCAAGCTTCCTCCCCACAGGGGACAGATGAGGGGAAGGGATGGAGGTAGATGAAGGGAGATGAAACGAGCTTTCTGTGCAACCCTCTGAGTTGCCGCTCCACCTCAGATGGATTGGCAGGAGTATAATCCAAGCCAGATGGCTGGCTGTCCTCCCTGCCACATCTAATTAGAAGTGGATTTGTGCTTACTTCATTCATGACACTTGATCTCCAATATTTATAGAGTTTATAGAGCAGGCAGCTCTTGAAGCCCTTTAGATTTTCCTGTTACAGCCCTTGAAGTCAGGGTGAAGGGAAAGACATAACATTATGAATTGTTTTGATGCTGAGATTAAATGTAGTTTTATATATTCTTGCAGGCTTAAAATGATTTCATTGAGGAGATGCATGCTGGCATTTGAAACCTAGTTCTAATTAGTTTGGAAAGGGGATTAAGATATTAACAACTTCTAATTATACTTCTACTTGTAAATGTTAACATTTATGCATTTATGACATTAAGAAGAAAATTATACTATAATGGCACTACTCAAACTCCCAAAGGTTATCTCACTCTCTGATTTCTTTCAATATGTATTTAGATATATAGTACTTTTTGCATAGATAGCATTATAGCACATACACAATTCTGTATTCTTCCTTTTTTTTTGCTTAATATGGTTTGATATAAATTATTCTATGATTCTACCTAGTGCTCATACATTTTATATTCATTGCTGTATAATCCTTCTAATTAATGAGGAATTTAAAGGAAAAAATAATAGTATGGGCAAGAATTTATATTGGCATTTTATTTTACCCAAAGTATTTACTTTGGCCAAGTTATTAATATTCTCTGGGCTTTAATTTCTTCATCTGTAGAATGTAGATAATAAGATCTACCTCATGGAAAGTGTGTATAGACTAAATGAGATAATATATATAGAAGACTGTACGGGGCCTGGCTGATAGTAGGTGCTGATGTGATGGATGTTACTACAGTTATGTTAAAGATAGATTTCACTGCCACAATCCACAAAAGGCACTAACACAAGACTTCCATGCATGCAACACAAGTATACCTAGTTGAAGGGGTCATTTTTGAAGTCTTTCTTTTCCTAGGTCTTAATTTTTTGCCTAATTATAAGCATTACGGGTTGAATTGTCCTGCCTCCCGCCCCATTCATATGTTGAATTTCTCACCCCCATTACCTCAGAATGTGACCTTATTTGGAAATGGTCATTACAGATGCAATTAGTGAAGTTAAGGTGAGGCCAATAGGGTTGGCCCTAATCCAATTTGACTGGCGTCTTTATAAAAAGAGCATCACGTAAAGAGAAAAAGACAAGCATATAAGGAGGACAATGTAAAGAAACAGGGAAAAAAACAGCTCTCTACAAGCCAACGAGAGGGCCTGGAACAGACTCTTCCCACACAGTGCTCAGAAGAGAACAACTCTGGCACTTCCTTGATTGTGAACTTCTGTTTTCTAGAACTGTAAGATAATAAATTTCTGGGGTTTAAGCCACTCAGTTTGTGATAGTTTGTTACCATGGCCTTAGTAATCTAATATAGCAAGGCTGTCTAGGCACCGGTTTTAAGGAAGGATTCGACATCACTTCACTGTTTTATGGAGAGGAAGAGGGAACCCGTTTACTCGCACAGGGAAAGGATCGAATCCCATCACAGAGCGAGACTAGACCAATAACACAGTATTTAGGGGAGTGGCACTAAACTTTTGATATTAAAAAATTCACAAAAGATGTTGTCTATGGTATGAATCATTATAGCCATCAGTATTGCCCTCTTTGCCTCTCTCCCGTGATATATTTTCTGTATTGTTGCCAAAGTGATCTTTTGGAAATGAAACTCTGTTATCACTCATTCCTACTCAATAGCCTTCAATGGCTTCTTGTCACACTTGGAACAAATTCCAAGTTTATCAGAGTGTACATAGCGCTAAAGGATTTGGCCTCGGATGACTTTTCCAATTTCATTCAGTCTCTCTCTTTCCAGCTCACTCCACTCCAGGAACTCTGGGCTATTTGTTGTTTTCCCAAACTGCCAAGTGTTTTCTACCTCAGAATCTTTGTACTTTCTGGTCTGTCTGACAGGACCACTCTTCACCTAGATATCTATCATCCATCTATCATCTATCTAATCTATCTATCAATCAATATCTATCACCTGTATCTATGTGTTTTAATCCCTTACTTTATTTAGTCCTCCACTCAAATGTTGCTTCTTTAGAGAGCCTTCTCTGGACATCCTATTTAAAATCCCCCCACCCCCCACCCCTCACCTAAAACAGTGCCTGGAACATAGCAGGTCTTCAAACGCTGCTTGTTGAGTGAATGAATGAATGAATGAATGAGTGGATTACTTCAGACTAGACCCACTTCATTTGCCTGGGAATAACTCTGAGACATAATTTGTAAAATCATAGAATGAGAGAGATGAAAAATCAATAGCTACCTTCCTGTCTTAAAATGGATGGAATTGTCTGAAATTATAAATGTCATTCATTCATTGCTCATGAACCCATTGCTAATTATTTCAGAACATCTAAAATATTAAGAAGGGGAATAAAAACAAATGGATGCTATTATTAATATTGATTATCTTATAATCAAAATATCCACATGCATAAGAGAACTTTGAAGAATGTACAAGTTAGCACATTCATGTAGAGCAGAAGGAGAGGAGACGATATAACTCCTTCTTACAGTATAAAGCACTAGTTAAGAGAACAAACTGCTGGGGTTCAAATTCCTTGTCTGACGCTTGCTGTGAAAATTTGGGAAAGTTACCTAACTTTGCTAGGTCTCAGTTCCTCATCTGTAAAATGGGGATAATAATAAATTATAAGGTGGCTCTAAAGTCTATATGCATTATTATTTGTAAAGCAATTAATAGTGCCTGCTAAATTGCAAGCATAATTTAAATTTTTTGATGTTTTTTGATATTTCAAAACTGCATATTTTATGTTCTGCTTGAAACACTTTTTATGTAAATTTTTATTGAAGTAAGGTATACAACAGAGAATTGCATAAATAATAAAGTTATAGTTCAATGAATTTTTACAATGTAAGTTCCTGTGTAGCTACCTCTCAGATCAGGAAATAGAACATTACCAACATCTCAGAGGCCAGGCTCCTATCTATTCCCTGTTGCTATGCCAATCCCCAAAGTTAGTAATGATTTCTATCACTACTGATTAGTTTTGCCTGTGTTTGAACTTTACATAAATGGAATCATATAATATATGCTGCTTCATGTCTTGTTTCTTTAATCAACATTATGTTTATGATAATCATTCATGTGGTTGCAAGGAGCAATGATTTGTTCATTTTTATTGCTCTATATCATTCTATTATAGGAAGGTACCATGGAAAATACTGTTCTACTGTTGACAGATATTTCAGTTAATTCTAGGTTTCAGCCATTATGATTTGGGCAGCTTTGAACATTTCTATATATAGCTCTTGGTGAATATATGCATTCATTTCTATTGAGTATTTATCCGCAAGCAGAATGTCGATTCAGAGTAAAATGCATACATACAGCTCTGTTAGACATAGTTTTCCAAAGTGGTATTACTAATATGCTTGGCGGTATGTAATAGACCTGAGTATGTCTATAACCTGTAAGAATTCTGATTGGCCCAGCACCTTTGTTACCTCTTGCTGTGGTTGACCTTTTTGATATTAGCCATTCTGATGGGTATGTAGTGATATTTCACTGTAGTTTTAGTTTGCGTTTTCCTAATGAGTAATGATATAGCCCACCTTTTTGTGTGTGTATGGACTGTTTGCTGTCTTTCCCTTGGAAGCTTAAGTATCTTTCTTCCTATGAAAGAAGGATTCAGCACAGAGGAGGCTCTGAAGTGACAGCCAGTTGACTTCTGCGGACCTGTGTCTCTTAGGAGTGCTCTCCCTCATCTCTTGCCCTTCCCCAGTGTTTCTCATAAGCAACCGGTGGAGGCCCAAGAAGAAGAGCCTGCAAGTGAGTGTGAATTTCCACTGTGTCTGGGGCCACAGGCTGTTCCAGACTGACGTGCTAATCCACACTGACTCCAGCAATTCAGCCATCCAATCCTTTCATGCTCTGCTGCAGGTGGCTCAGATCACCTTTGATCACTCCTTTGGAGGAGTCTATCCTTCGTTGGAACTCAGGAAACTTTGTTGCTCTGTTATAATACCTTTGCTCCACAATGGGCTTGGAAAAGTTGTGATTTTGTAGATTCTTTAGCGTTTCCTCATTGTTAGGGGGAAATCAATACTATGTTCAATTTTTATATCCTACGTGGAAGTAGAAATCCTGAGTTTCAATCCTTTTAATGTGTAATCGACCTCTAGTTCACTCCCACTCTTGGAATGTAGTACTCCAGGGATCCCACAGGAGAGCCTGGGCTATTTACTAGTGTGGCCTAATCGGGGGTGTGGCCTTAACTCCAATTTTTGTTTCCAAAGTACCATAGGAGTACTATGTACCAAGTACCATAGGAATACTCCCCCAAATTCTGCCATGATTTTTGGTCACCTTCTGTTTGACTTTTTGGCCCCTTGCTCTAGAGAGTTTAAGAACCATCGAATTCCTCAGGGGCAAAACTGGTGATCAATACTGGATCCACTTTTCTGCATTTCCCTTAGAGATTTTGGCCCCTCGAGTCTGGATGCTTTGCCAGCCAAGAGCTCACATTTTCATCTTCCTAACGTTATGAAATTGTGGAAAGCTCTGCTGTCTCTCTGCCTAGCTCCTCAGCTTTCAGCCTTGAGCAAAATTTGGCAACTATTTTAAGGGAAAAAGTGGCAGGTAGAAAGTTGATCTTACCTCAGTGAGCTTTCCTTTCTCTAGAATATTGCCCTCCGTGGCTCTGGATGGTTCAACAGCTCTCCGACGCTTTAAAAGAAGTGTTTTGGGTTTTTCTTCCCTGTTTTTGAAAAATTGTGTCTGGCTTTTCTTATTGTTCTTATTGGGAGCATTAGATTTTTTGTACTATGCTCTATCATAGCCAAGACAGGAAATTTTGAATGCATTCTTACATTCAAGGATGTGAAAGATGGAAGGAATATAGCCTCACTAAAAAAACAGTTTTTAAAACTCTCTCGAGGTAGCTAACTGGATGACTGCTATGGTAATTATTAACAAAAAACGCTATGCATCAAATAAATGCCATGTAATTTAGTTTCTCTCTCTCTCTCTCTCTCTCTCTCTCTCTCTCTCCACATTAATTGGATTTAATGGCAAAATAAATAAGGAAGAAAAAAGAGGGTCAGACTACTGTTCTTTAAAAAGATGCAGTGATGTCTGGCAGAGCCTCTTGGAGTGAGCAGAGAAGGAGGGTAAAGAAGGTCCGTTTGGCTCAGGTCTCAAGTTCTCCAAGCCTACAATCAAACGCACCTCTGCATACAAAATTATGTGTTTTGTGTTAAAATGTTCGAAATGTTGAATACAAATGTATCACAATTTTTATAATTCTGATTTGTTATATTCAATTTTTGATATACAAATGAGCCTCAAAAACTGAAGATGGCTTGGGTGAGCCTCTCGTGATCTTTGAGAAACCCTGGTTCTTAGAGTTGAGAGGTTTATCTTAGACCCAATCAAATCTCTCCTATTTGCAATATACATTCCTTTCCTTTAAAAGAAAGCTCTTCTAGGATATACATATTGTGATGCAGACAAGCATTTTCTCAACATTTCCACATCTCTACTTTTGGCTCACAGAAGATCTGTAGTCTGTTTCAGAGTTGATGCTGATCTTGGTCTTGCCCCTGCACAAGAAAGTAAACCAAGTGACAGGAAATACTAGATTATATGTGCGTAGATTATTCCTTTTATTAGATGGTGATATTGAGGCAGAAGAAAGTGAGATTATATATCTTAGATCAAATAACAAATTCACATCTTAACAGGGATACAAATCAACTGCCATCCTGTATGATCACTCAGCTAAATGCATTTTAAAGGAAAATACCATTACACAAATAAACAATATAACTGTGTCCTTCTTATCTTAAGCATCTCTGGACTAGCAAAACACTCCTTGGGTCTCATATTCCTCCCTTAGGTGTTGTGCTCTTTTTGATGCTGAATGGGGCCACACTGCCTGGGGCTATCGTACACTCAATGGGGCACCACTGCTGGTCTAATAGCACATAGGTGCCTGATTCTGGTGGATGACTGAGCTCAGAGAGGCAGGTTTCACAATTTTTCTATCTCTTGTCAAGTAGGTAAGAGGAATGATAGCAGAAATGTTATTTTGCAACCTTAACTATTCTGATCAGGGGTTATATAGGTCAACATAGTCTCAATCAATTCAGCTCTGAGCCATTTAGGCACACCAGTACAGTTTGGGGATGTATCTAGCAATCGCCCATTAAGTTCTTAGTATATGCCTAACTGTTTGTTTTTTAAAAGCTCAGACTATGAGGGAGAAAAACATACAAACAAATGATTGTAGGTCAATGCATTATGTGTTATAATAGAATTGTCCCAGTGGACAAGTGACCTAGTGGACATGTGAGGGTCCCAAGTGATAGAGGAGATGAAATAGAAATGACTCAGACTTGAGTAACTGGATGGAGTGGTTGTCTAAACAGAACAGAAAATGCAAGAGAAGTAAGAGGAGAAGCAGTACTTATTCAGCCCTGGGAATAATGTGCTTAACAATACCGCAGGGCATATTGATGGAAACATTCCGTAGGCAATTACATGGATCTGCTGCTCAGGAGTAGATCTGGACTAAAACTAGATTTGTATGCAATTGACATGTAGATGATAGCTGAGGCCATGGAAGGAGGTGAGAGGATCATGGGGAATACATAAATTAAGAGAAGTAAATAGCTGAGGATGAACGCTTGGGAGACACAGAGGACTAGGAACAGGTAGCTAAAGAAAAGTCTGATCTCTCAATCTGGGAAAGAAGCCGGGATCCTATTCCAGGATTCCTAGGAGATACTTACCCAAACTTATCCTGACTCCTACCTATCCTCCCCCTTCACCCTCCCCCCCAAACCCATACTCCCATCTTTCCGCTCCCATATTCCACCCTCCATCCACCTCCGCATTACAGGAGTCCCTTGCTGTCCTTTCTGGATGCTGTTTGCCCAGATCCACTTGCACTTGCCTCATTAACCCCGTATATCCACTGGCTGCCACGGCCTGTGCTAGAATATCTCTGCCTGCCTTGCTTTCTCCGATTACCTCATTTCTGACCCAATTTTCTCCACATCTGGCCTGTGATATTATGGAATTTGGGCCTGCCTATCTTCCACTCTACTGATTGCTTTTTCAGTTTAGGCAGCACAGTGTACATGTGTATGCATGTGTGCCTGTGGAAATTTTATTTTAAATAGCAGAGATCGAATATTGACTACATTGGATTTTGTAAATAGTAATCACCATTTTCATTTTCTTCCTATATGATTGTGTTTTCTGTGTCATTTCCCCCCATAAATACAGGCTATTGACTGTGCGAAAAACCCATCACAGAGAAAACTGTTTTTTCCATGTGGTAAAATGCATCATTTTCTCCTCAACCTCTTATTTTCAACCACGTTGGTTTCTGATTCCCCCCTTAGGTATTTACAAACAACATCAATAAAATAAACATGTGTCATCATGTGGTTTTTCTATCTATTTTTGCATCTGCCTATGAATTCTTAACTTCAAACTTCATGATATGCATTAGAGGGTAAGTTGGTCAGAGTGAATGCCCTGTTTTCTATGATGAATTGGTATACCATTTTTAATTTGTAAAAGTCTTTTTCTATTAATAGTCATTCATATGACCATTCATTCAAGTTTGTCTTGAATATACACTATTTTTGTGTGTATGTGTTCATTTGTGGTGTACTCTTATGCGGACTTATTTGAACCTCAGAATAATGAAAACAAGGGCCCAGCATTTACCCCATTGAGGAATTGAGCTAGGGGGACATTAAGTGACCACCCAAGGTTCACACAGATAGTTATTGGAGGTATTACCATAACTCGCTTTTCAAGTCTCCTTTCCTAATGTTCTCCCCAATAGATAACATTGGCAGCCTAATATGTGAGTCAGAAAGGTGACACTATGGACTTCCTCCATGGTCTCGGACCAACAACAGTAATAATAATGGAAAAATAACAATAATAAACTAACGCTTATTGAATACTCATTATGTTCCAGTCACTGTGAAAGTACTTTATCTACATTATTCCATTTATATTTCATTTGACATATAAAAAAGCTAAGACTTTGAAAGTTTGAATAATTCTCCAAAAGTTGTACATACAGCTCATGGCAGAACTGAAAGTAAAAAGATGAAATGAATGTCTTAACAAAATTTATTAAGCAGTAATGAGAAGTAGGAAGAAGCCAAACTCAGGATAAGTTCATGGAATTTTAAGGTTAAAAGGATCATAGTTGCTGTGGTCGGAGTGTTTATGCCTCCCTTCTCCCAAACTCAGGTGCTGAAATTGTAGGCTCCAAGGTGATAATATTAGGAGGTGGTACCTTTGGGAGGTGATTAGGTCATGAGGCTAGAGCTGTAATGAATGAGATTAGTGTCCTTACAGAAGAGGCCTCAGAGAGACTGCTCATGTCTTCCACCAAGTGAGGTTATAGTGAGAAGACTGCTGTCTGCAAGGAAGTGGGCACTCACCAAGACACCAAATATGCCAGTGCTTTGATTTTGGACTGCTCAGCTTCCAGTACTGTGAGAAATAAATTTCTGTTGTTTATAAGCTACCCAGTCTATGGTATTTTGTTATAGCAGCCAAAATGGAGTAAAACAATAGGCAATAACAAATATTTGCGTGATGCTGTATTAGTCGAGGCAAATCTATATCAGTTGGGATTCTGCCAGGGAAATAGGACCAGTAGAATATCAATCTATGTCTATATCAATATCTATATCATCCATATCTATCTATAAAGAGATTCATTTCAGGGAATTGGTTTATGTGATTGTGGAGTTGGCAAGTCCTAACTCTGTAGGGCAGAACTGCTAGCTGGAAACTCTCAGGCAAGAGCCAACACTGTAGCTCGCAGGCAGAATTTCTTCTACTTCTGGAAAACTTAAGCCTTTCAACTGATTGGATGAGGCCCATCCAGATTAAGGAGGATAATCTCCTTTACTTAAAGTCAACTGATTATAGATGTTAATCACATCTAGAAAATAGCTTCACAGCAATGCCTAGATTAGTATTTAATGAAATAACTGGGTAGCATAACCCAAGCAAGTTGACACATGTAACTAACCATCACAGGTGCTTTATGTTAATGAAGTGTTTTCACATATAGTATCAGTTTTGATCACCAGTAATAAATAAATAATAATTAATACACAGTCCTCCTCTCAAAGTACTAAAGATCTATTGGCAGAGAGAAACATAACTATGAAACAGTTTTATAAATGTTATCATAGAGGTATTACAAAGTGCTATGGAATTGTGGAGAAGGAATAACATGCAGGCCTTTAAGGTGGAAAATGGGATCGGAAAAAAACAGTCGTTTTAGCATTGTGCTGAGATTTTACGTCCATTATTTTATTAAATTCTTAACGACATTTTGAGTTAGGTGAGATGATTCCCACTCTACAAACAGATAAATGGATGAATGACCCAGTAACTTTCCAAAAATCTCGTAGCTCATAAGTGGCTGAGTTAGAATTTGAAACGATTCTGCCGTCAAAATCCACACTTTCTCTATTGTGCCATGATGCTGTTAAACTCGTCATTAAATTTCTGATGCCAATTAAGAGTGTCCTCCACGTGGCTGGCACTCCTTAGATGTTGATTATTGAATTGAAGCATCTCGAGCTGAACTGTGCTAAATGAAGTGAACTGTGCAATTACTGAAGGGACATGGGTAGGTGCAGAGAACTAGCTCTTGCCCTCACTTACCTGGAGATTTCAGTATTCCCCATCTCTATGTCTCATCTGTGCAGTGAGAGTCTGAAGATGATGCTGAAATTTATTTTTCTTGTAGAGGTTATTTTTCTGTGAATTGGTTCACCTGAGGTCACACAGCTAGAGGATGACATTATAGTGAAATGTTTTCCTTTGCTTTTTATGATAAAAATGTCCCACATAGAACTAGAGATGAAAAAGCAGGAACATAAATGCAGCAAAACAAAATACCATGAAGAAAAAAGAATGAGTGAATAAATGTTTTTCAACTGTCATTACTGTTTCCTGGCTGAAGCAGAGGAAAGTCAAATTATAATAGGAATGCAATGAGCTGCACTGTATTTTTCAAGTGATATTGATTTCAAATGTTCCTGTTCCCAGTTCTTTGGGCAATTGCTGTTTTTGAGTGTCCCAATTGACTACCTTTGTTACCTGGTCCCCAAATCTTGAATGAATTGGCCTCAATGAATGCTTCCATCAAGCACAAAGCTGCCCTCGTGGTGAGAAAGGGGCATATTTAGCTCTTGTTTTAACCTTTTTATCTGATTGAAGTAGGTGCTCAAAGGCCTGGGAGGACAAAAGTAATTGCTTCAGATTTTTCAGCACAGACTGTTACCAACATAGGGGAACATTGACGGTGTTTATGGGATGCAGAGTGATCTCAAGCCCCTGGAATTGCTTAATTGACTGTTCTTCTCTGAAATCACCTACTAGGAATCTCTGCCATCCTTTTATCTTAAATACTCCTTAAAGAGATCATGTTTGCCAAGAGATCCCCTAAATTCACATTTTCTTGGGTGGGTGTTCCTATGGTGCTGTTTCCTTTCATTGCAGTTTTAATAGTCTAGATTCTGATTTCCTTTTTCTGGGAGGAAGTATGGTACTGTCTAATTCTGAGGCATTTTTACATTATTGGCATATTATTTGGCCTTTGGTGCCATTTGGTGCCCACTCTATAACCCTTGTGGTGCGCTAAGGTAATTTGGCGTAATTTGAGGTAAGAAAGGGAATATGTTGCATATTTGTGACTAGTGTGGCCTAGAAGTTACTTTAATATCCTTCGTGAGCTGTTTTCAGAAGCGTCTGAGGGCCTCCTTCGCCCTCGCTGATTCCAGGGGGACACCACGATGGGTACTTTTCACCGGTCCCTCCAGAGCCCCTTTCTATCTCTTTTGCCCCCAGAAGGCAGACCTTTCTGGGCAATGTTAACCAGCTTCCTTGCCCTCTTGCTTCTAATTCCACCCGTGGGAAGCACAGGCCAATGAAGGCAGGAGGAGAGGGAGGTGGGGATATGTTTCTCCTGGCTCCCTTCCCCAGGGCCTCTGCTTGGCAAGGGCTGTTCCTATACTCAAGGCGGTGCTGTTTACTTGGTCTTGCAGGATACACGTGTCCCCGGGTTCTAGGAAGCATGCTTCCCTTTGCTGTTTGAGGCCTGGAGGGAGTAGTGGCTTCCCACTTTCTCAGAACTCTGACACACTTTAGTAAGATTTTTTAAACCAGCCCTTGGTGAGGATTCCGTCTGTTCCTACTCAGACCCTCCTGGATACAAATAGGTCGAAGCAGAAGTATGTGTTGAGTGCAGAGTTGTGGGTCAGAGGCTTCCCTGATGGTCTCAATTTCTTCCCTCCAGCCACACCCGCTGTTAACCAATCTTGCCTGTAAAGCAGAATATTTTAAAAGAAAACAGGGCTGCCTTCATGGGTATGCAACCTAGAGAGCCTCCCTGGGCTTGATTGAATGCTCTGCTGTTGCCATCTTGAAATTCTTAATAGTTTATGAATAAGACACTCTGCAATTTTAATTTGCACAGGGCTCTGCAAATTAGGTAGGCAGTCCTGTGTGGGAACATAAAATTCAGGGAAAGGACAAGTTCTTAGGTTATACTCCTTCTTCAAAGGAAAGTTCTTCACACTTCCCTTTTTGTTCCTCAACCATACTAATCGGATTCTAAGGTTGTGCCTGGGTCACCTTGACTCCTGGGAAAGAGGTACCATGAGGTCAGGCACAAGCCTTTCTTCTTTGCTTCTCTGTGTTCCAGCTGCTTTTAGCATGATGGTGTGCTCCCTCTCATGGTGCGGGCATGTGTGCTCTCTCTCTCTCTCTCTCTCTCTCTCTGTGTTTCTCTCTTCTGTTTTCTCCTTTCAAGTGGCCTTTTGAAGTAATAGGCTTGGGGATGGGCATGCTTATAGTTTTGACTTAAACAGTACAAAAGCAATTTATGTAACCAAAACATATGTAATCCCATAATATTCTGAAATTAAAATATATATGATACATATATTATTAAACAACAACAACAGCAACAAAAACGACTATAGGAGCAAGAAGAAGGGTCTGGCATTGAGAGCTCTCCCTCTTCTATTCTTTCAATATTCTCAAATACTCTCATCTCTTTGGCTTCCTCTTCCTTGTGGCTAAATGGAAATCCAGAGTTTGGGTTTAGGAAGAGAAAGGGACCGTGAAAATCCATTTTTAGGCCTTGGACTTCAGTCAATTTGACCAACACCATTTATTAGAACTATGATTTGGAGTTTTAGGTATAAAGCCCTGCTAATAAGTTGGTACTTTGAATTTCCTTCGCCATTGTTTCCTGTAAGTTCACATTCATCTGGATTCTCTCTGGCAGAAGAATTACTAATTACCGAATGGAACAAAATGTGAAGGCTCTCCTTAATCCCTCCTCTAGTCCTCATTACCACTTGAACATTTTGGCATACATTCTTCCCCTACTTTAATATTCAAATGCATACATTTGCACACACATTTTAAAATATAACAGATATAATATAACCGTATATGTATGTTTGTAAAACATCTGTATGTGGAATTTTTATATTTAGCAATATATCCTGGAGATCTTTTCATGTTACTGTATGATGATTAACCACAGTCATTTTTAAAAATCTGAATAGAATCCCATAGAATGAAATTAAACTATTCCCTGGTAGACATTTATGTTATTTACAAGTTTTTGCTAGTATACGCAATCATCCTTGTACCTGTATCTCTATAGGTAAAAAAATTCTTTAGGACAGATTTCTAGAAATCAGCTTGATGGATCACAAAATCTTCATATCTTAATTTTTGATAAATACTACTAAGTTTTAAATTAAAAATCAATATTCCATAAGCAGTTTCTAACCATGTCATTTCCTTACATTCTCCTTAACTCTTGATATTTTTATATCTTTTGATGTACTTTTTAAATGTGTATTAATATGCTAGAAAAAGAGCTTACTTAATTAGCCTTTTTTTCTCACCACTTGTGAAAGTGAGCATCTTCTCATATATTTATTTGTCATTTATATTACTCATTCAGCTAATTGTGTATTTCCTTTTCTCTTTTTTATCGAATTATTAATATTTGCCTTTTTCTTATGGATTTGAGGTTGCTCTTTATTCTAAATGCTAATCCATTGTCGCACATGTTGCAAATATTTCCACTAGTGTATCTTTTGTCTTTTAAGTTTTCTCATGCAGTATTTTGTTATTTAAAGGCAGGAACTGATCAAGGTAGTAACAGAAGATAGTCCTCAGAATTACAATATTATTTTCTGTCTTTTCTTTATTTCCACATTCAGAAATAAGGTGGAATTTTTGCATCTATACTACATATTTTCTAACCATACCATACTTTTCATTCTTTGAATGTTTTGAATTCTTTTTCAGGAGAATTGCATTACCTTATCTTCTAGATTACTGATCCACCCGTCGACTGTGTCCATTGTTTTTCAACACGACTATAAAGTCCAACTTTATACTTTAATTCTCAACTGGTTAATTTCCAAGATCTCTGTCATTGCTTCTTTTAAACTCTATACTTTATAAATCTATAAAATCTATAAAACAAAATCTATAAAATCTATACTTTATACATTTTAAGTGTACAGCTTAAAGAATTTGAAAAATGAAAACAGTTTGTAACTATCACCACAGCCATGACGTAGACCTTTCTATCATTCCAAAATGTTCCCTCATGTCTCTTTTCAGTCAATCCCCTGCTTGATCCCTAATCCCTGACAATGACTGGTATCCTTTCTGCCACTACAGTTTTGCCTTTTCTAAAATTCTACATGAAGGCAATCATATAGCATGTAATTTTGAAACTGGCTTTCTTTTTCTCTTAGCATAATGGTTTTGAGATTCATCCTTTTTGTTGTATATTTAAGTGATTTATTCATTTTAATTATTGAGTAGTATTCCATTGTATGAATATACCACAGCTGTTCATCCGTTCACCAGTTGATGATTGTTTTTTTTTTTTTTTTTTCCAGTTTTTGATGTGAACATTCATGCCTTATCAATGGTTGCTTTTGCACTACAGTGGCAAAGTTGAGTTGTTTGGATAGAGACCATGTAGCCTTCAAATCCAATAATATTTACTGTCTGTCCCTTTACAGAAAGTTTGCCATCCTGTCATGTAGAGTATATTTAAAATAACTGTTTAAATGACCTTGATTATTAATTCTGTCAACTCTGTCATTTCTGGGTTTCTTCTTATTGATCAATTTTCCTCTCCTATGAGTTATATTTTCTTCCTCTTTTCCTGCCTGGTAAGTTTTGACTAGATGCTGGACATTGTGAATTTTATGTCACTAGGTACTGAATGTTGTCGTATTCTTTTAAATAGAGTTGTAATATTTAATGGTATTTGGTTAAGTTACTTAAACTCAGTTAAACGTTTTCTAAGTTACTTCTAACTTTTGTTAGAACATATCCAGAATTGCCTTTGTTCTAGAGGTAATTTAACAGTATTACTACAGTCACAACCTTCTAAAGACAACCCTTGTCACTTGTCTTATGAGGTCATTTCACACTAGCTGTTAGGGACATGAATTAATCCCAGCCAGGAAAAATGGTCAGAGTTAACAGGAGACAGAACATGTAGAGCCACATGGATCATTATATTACAAGGACTGTGGTGTTCTTCTGACTTCTGCCATCTGAAGGTTTTGAGTAGAGATGTGATAGGGGATGACTTACGTTTAAAGGATTATTTGGGCTGCTCTGTTGGAAATAAATTTAGGGGAGGGAAAGAGTAGGAGCAGAGAGAAGAGTTAGGAGGCTATTGTAGTGTGTTGGTTTCCTAGAGATGCTGTACCAAAGTACCACAAACTTGGTGACAAAACAACAGAAATTTATTATCTCCTAGCTCTGGAGGTGAGAATTCTGAAGTTAAGGTGTTGGGCAGGCCACGTTCTCCCCAGAGCCTTTAGGGGAGAGTCCTCCCTTGCATCTTCTAGCTTCTGGTAGCTCCTTGGCTTATGGCAGCCTAACTCACATGGCCATTCCTTTCCTGTGTTGTCTCTGCATCATCTGTCTTCTGTGCCTGTCTGTCTCTGTGTTCAAATTTCCCTTCTTTTGAGGACACCAGTCATATTGAATTAAAGTCCCACCCAAATGACCTCATCTTAACTTGATTACATCTACGGTGACTTTATTTCCAAATAAGGTCACGTTCTGATGTATTGGGGGTTAGGACTTTAACATATTTTGCTGAAGGGAATGGAGGGAGAAGGGGAAAAGGGAAACATGATTCAACCTGTAACATGCAATAATCTAGGTGAGAAACGGTAAAGACTTAGAATAGGGTGGTAGCAGGGGACTAGTGAGGAGCGATTGGACTCTGGATGCATTTTGAAGGTAAAACCAGCATAAATTGCTGCTATATTGGATGTAAAGTATAAAAGAGAAGCCAAAGATGACTCTAAGAAATTTTATTGAGCAACTAGAAAAATAGAGATAATTCAAGGGGAGAGAGGATTGGGAATTTAGTTTTTAATATATTGAGTTTGAGGTATTTATTTAGGAAAACAAAGAGAGGTGTTGAGTGGGAAGTTGGATATATGAGTTTAGAATTTGGGACAGAGGTGTGGCCTGAAGTTATAAAGGGTCTAAATTTGCAAGTCGTTAGCATATAGAGGAAACTTAAGGTCAAGTGGCTGAGATCACCAAGGAAGTGAGCACAAACAGAAAAGATGTCCTGAGCCCTGGGCCACTCCAACATGAAGAGGTTGGTGGAAGACAAGCAACTACTAAAGGAGATTGAAGAGAAGGAACCAGTGGGGTCAGAGAAAACCCGGAGAGTGAGGGGTCCTGGAAGCCAAGTGAAGAAAGTGTAGCAAAGGAGGGGAAGTGATCAACGGCGTTAAAAGCTGCAGATAGTTCAGGTGAAATGGAGACTGAGAATTGATCATTAGATTTTCAAACAGATGGGTTTTCAAGACCTTGACGAGCATTGCTATGGAGTAGGGTGGAAAGAGCCATTTTAGAGTGGGTTCCAGAAAAAATGGGAAGAGAGGATTTGGGAACAGCAAATAGAGGTAATGTTTTTGAGGAATGGAATGGTAGCATGTAAGGAAAAGTGGAGTCAAGAAAGGTTTTCTTCTCTTTTTGTCAAGCACTGAAAACACAACAGCATGTTTGCATATTGATGGCAACGACCAGGAGATGTCCGTCCCTTCTCCTTTTCTGATCATCCTTCTGTCTTCCTGAGGCTTCTACATCCCCTCACTTGCAGGCTTCCTTGCTCCTGCCTGTGTCTCTTAGGCTGGTTGTTCTGGAGTGATGTCCCATGCTCTGGACTATCCTCTCTCCCCTCGCCTTCTGTTTTTTGTTTTAGTTTCTAAAAGTTTTGGTTTCTGAAACTGCATCATTTCAGTTGCTCATGATGCTCAAGCAACATCGTTGGATATCTTCTCTGCCTACCTCACCAGGTTTAGGGAAGGACTGGCATCAGCTCATGAAGGCGGCAGTGCTTTTCCGACTCTGAAGCCATACACACATTCAATTCATTGTAAAAATAGGATTTACAAAGTTTATCCAGCAGTATTCAGTGTCTTTATGAGACAGAGGTTCCTGCCTCTCATCCCCTGGTCTCAGTCCTGGTCAGGTCTTCATCTCCTCTCCCCTAGTCGATTTAAGAAGTTTTCTAAATGGTCACTCCTGGCTCATATGTTTACTTTTTTTATTCCACTTCCATACTACCATCAGAATCCCCTTTCTAAAATGCAGAATTGAGCCTATACTTTCTCCTGCTTAAAACCCTTTTTTGGCTGAAGCTATTTCAAAGGGGTCATTATCCTCCATATATGTATTTTGTATCTCTTTGTCTTTGTTTATACTCTTTCTTTATTTAGACTGCCCTCTCCTTGTGTTATTCTGTGCCTAAAATGTGTTTTATATTCATCCTCCCATGCCAAGTTCAATTGACCTCTTATTCATGAAGACTTTTCTGAATCCTCCACCCAACCCCAGGCAGAACTGATTGCTCTCACTTCTGTACTCCCAGATGATTTCATGAATAACGTTATACTATTTTTCAAGTGCATATATGGTTTTCAGTTACACTATGCTGTCTATGAAAGTAGAGACTGTGACTGATTTTGCCTTCATACTACCTAGTACAGTTCCTGCCACACAATAGGGGTTTAAAAAATGTATTAAATGGGTCCCTCTTATGGGCTGACTTTGCACTCCCCAGGGTAGGAATGGTAGACTGCTGGTAGTTTTGTTGTGGGGACTTCCCTTCCTCTTCACTGTATGCTCTTTTCCTGGAGATTCTATTTATCTAGAGATAAGAGTTAGTATATATAGGATCCTTCTCTGCTAATAGAAATGTCCCCCCTGCTACCGTTCCAGCTTCCTATATTATAGCAGCACTGTGAAAACACATGGAAGTCACTGCTGTCCTTGGATCAATAGAGAAAGCTTTCTCAAAGGTCATAAAGACCAGAGATAGAATGCCAGAGACTAATATGAAGATGAGGAGGATATTTTTGGTGTGACTAGCCTGCCTGCCCCTTCGCAGGTGAGCAGAGACTCATTCACCATTTCTGCAATTAAGAAATAGAGTTTCTTTGTCCCTGGCAGGATCAGCAAATGAGACTCCTTTGTTAGGACTCAGCCAGCAAGACAGAGTTTTTGTCTGTTAGTTAAAATGCAATTCATAGCTTGAGTTATTTTCACAGCCCCAGCCCTTCTTCCACTCCAGATGATGAGATTGACTGATCTGGGTGACCTTTAAGCCAACCCTGCTAATTAACAAGAAGCCATAAACCCAGTAACCAAACCAGAAGCACTTCAGATCCCCGGAATGTCCACTATTCTGGGACAGTCTAAAATTAGGCCTCATGTTTGTGCATTTAAATTATTATAGATCCCTGGTGCTCTCAGTCATTCAGCCACTGTCTGTGTAATTCCTGTGACCCAGGGGAAATAAGGAAAAAGGGAGATGCACATTTGATAGGACGAAAGTGTTTAGGAGGCTGCAGAATAATGTGATCTTTCCATCAAGGCTGCATTAAGCTGGAGTCAAGTCATGGTTTTTAGAAAATACTTTTAGCTCGGGAATTTGGAAGTTATTGGCATCTATTCATCTTTAGAATTAGAATTTTCTTATGCTGATTTTCCTCTTCTATCTGGAGCTTGCATCATTAAATTATTTTATGCAAGAAGCAGCGGCCTCCTTCTTTTGACCGAGAGAGCACTGGGTATGAGTCAGGGGATTTAGGTTTGAGTGCTAATTCTGCCTCCTTCTTACTGAATGACTTTGAACAGATTGCTTCGTTGCTGTGAACTTCCATCTTCTCTTCTTTAAATGGTCATGGGGATGCCTGCCTACTGCAAAGGTTTGTTATGAGGGTCAAATGCTATTCTGCTTGTGAGCTGTGAAGCATTGTTCTCAAAGAAGCTGTCATGAGTAAGACGCTGTGGGCCTTTTTCTGATGGGATATCCTCTCTCCCTACGAGGCAGCAAGGGGTTGGGCATTACCGTGCTCAGTTAATAATGAAACTTGAGTCACAGATCAAAGAGGTCACCTGAGAGGTTAATCCACACTTCTAAACACCGTATCATTCTGCCTCCCATTCATTCCATGGGTGCATGAAGGCAGAATGAGTCAGCCAATACCATTTCCTACGAATCTATTCTCTTCCCTTGGAGGAATCAATACTGTTTTGCTTTCGAAAAGATTCTTGTCCTTGAGGATCTTTAAGGGTTGAGACACAAATTGCTGAAGCACATCGAACAGCGAGTCCATACATTTGCAGCACAAACTGGGAGCAGGAGCCAAGGAGATAAGTATGAACTGGGAACCTTCTTGTAAGAGGTGGATTTTAGGCCAGCCTTGAAAAATGATCACTATACCTCATAAGCTATGAGACTTTGGGCAAGTTACTTAATCCCTCTGAACATTAGTTTTTTTCATATAAAAATTCAAATATTAATATATTCTGATTAGAGTTAATATGAGGTTTAAATAAGACAATGTTGGCAAAATACTTGGTAAAGAAGATACAGTAACATATAAATAAGCAACATATGTAAATAAATAAAATAAGAAATATAAAATTTAAAAAATTCTAGAAAATAAAAAGAATACATGTTAAATAAATAAATAAATACACAAACACAATTGATGGGAGCTATTATTATTGACATCAAATGACTTTATTTAAGTGCACCAAGGTGGATGGGTGGGAATCTGTGGGCTGGGTGGTGCCTTGCGGATCAGTCCACAGACATTAGAAATTCTGTGAGGACTAAAGTTCAGAATAGGAAGAATGAGGGAAACATCGTCTGGCCAGCAGGGTAACTCAGGGCGTAAGAGCAAGCACCAAGTGAAAAGATCGGTCCTAGGGTCAGGGCCAATGCAGCAGGTGGGACGGCGAGAAGTCTGGGCAGCCCCAGCAGCCCAGGTGTGAGAGTCAGCTCCTGGGATTTGGTGGGGGGTGGAGAGGTAGTCAGGACTGCTGAAATGCTGTCTGTCTCACACTGAGTGCACCCGGAAACTGAAGCAGCATGGTACCTCCTTTCTGGTGTGGAGACAAAAGGCCCAGCTGAGGAGAGAGGCTGGGGCAGGGAAGTGGACCTGACGGGAAGATGCTGTGGCTGGCAGGATGCCAAGAGCAGAGGCATGCATCAGTGAGCTGGCAGGAAGGAAGAACAGATGCACACACTTGGTTGGAGAGGAGGGGTGTCCTGAGGTGGAGGAGTTTGGGTTTCATCAAATTGGGTAAAGGGACATTGTAGAGATTGGGCAAAGAAGAAGAGAGACAATGAAAACGGGGCTTGATGAAGACTAGTATAACGGCTGTGAGATGGATGAATTAGAAGTGTAGGGACAATAAACAAGCAAGCAAAGGACTGCAGGTGGAGAGATTAGGGAAGTTGTGAGCAGTTCTAGAGACAAGTGTGAAAATAAAGCATTCAGAGCCCCGGCCAGAGTTGGGGCAGGGCAGGTGCCTGGGAGTTAGATCAGGAGCCTTTCTTTACCTACTCGGGTACTCACTCCATTCAATTAATCTTGTGCTGTTCTGCTTCCAGAGTTTCCTTTGGATCTGCCATGAGCTATCCTCAAGAATAGAGCCTCCAGGAGTCCCTCTGTTCCTCTCAGAGCCTCTTTGCTCCCAGAGAGCCCGCATCACTGAGGCTTTGGAACAGAGGTACTAGAATGGAGTGTGAGCCTTTCATGCAACCTCTTTTGAACAGGCAGGACTCTCATCTTTATTTGGCAAGACGTTTGAAAGTGCAGTGGGAGAGGAGAGAAAATTTGGAAGAATGTTAATAAGGGAGAATTGGATATCCAGATGGGGCCATTTTCAGCAAACATCAGAGGTGGAGAGTAATTGCAGAATATAAATATTCTGGAGTCGGAAATAACAAGGACTGTAGCCTCCCTCAAATCACAGGCATCTTCAGCATCTTCTCAGATACTGTCAACACCTACTCATAGCTATTTGTTTTTCCCGGGATGTGGGGCAGCTGGAAAGTAATTCAATAATTATCTTTTACCCCCTTATTAGATAGAAAAATTTTGTTGAAGCGTTAACATGTGAAATGTCAGGTTCTCAGTAATGATAGTCTAATGTAGTGGAGAAGACAGAAAATGACTGGCATAGTTGAGTTCTAATCTCCCTTGGATCCTTCTTAAGTACTAGGACTGTGGTCACACACGTTATCCCTCTGGCCTTTTGTTAAATACATAAACTCATGTTGAAAGAGTTCTTCTAATTTCAACATTCTATAATTCTGAAGTCTATAAAAGTCCGAAGTCAATAAAAGGAAAAATACAATGAATCAATATTTTCAACTTAAAATGGGTATGTCTGCTTGTTTTAATGAAAAAATAGATTTGAGACTCATTACAAGTCAATTTTATCCATGGGATGAAAGAAATACAGCCTATGTCTTTATTTCTAACCTCTGGGTTATTATTTTCCTATGACTCACCAGAATAGTATTAATAAATACACCATAAAGTTAAGATGATTTTATTTTTTTTCTCGTTTTAGATTTTTTATTCTACATTCTTTTGGAAGATGTATCTTCATTTAAGCTGATTCCAGTCTACCCCTAGGAATTTTGATTGAGTCTTAAATGGCTATGGATTTCAGTTTTAAAAGCTATGGATTTTAATTATTTCCAGATTGATTCACCTTTCTTTTAGCTTCTATGATCCAAGTTCAAATTATTGCCCTTGTTATTACCATGGTAATGATGGCTAACATCACTGAATCCAGAAGCAGGCAATTCCCCCATATACTAAGTATGCTTTGGAGATTAAAATACTCAAAGAAAATGTGGGCTTTGGGAATAAACTCTGGAAGATAAAACCTATTTTTCCTAGATAATTTTCTACCTTAAAATATATTAAATCTATTGCCATGACATTTTTCTGTAAGCAATACAAAGCATTTTAGAAAAACTCAGTCCTGATTCTTGCCCTTATTGGAGAGAAGCTGTCTGTGAGTTTTCTACATTTAAAAAGAAATAAACTATTCATTTGGATGCTCATTTGGTGCCAGAATCTGCATATACATGGATTATCTCATTGAAACATTATCTACAATAACCCTAGAAGATAAGTATTTTTTAAAAAATAATTCCTGTATTACAAATAAAGAAACTGAAGTACAGAGATTTTAAATAATATATCCGATGTCACATAACTAGTATCTGGTAGTGTTGGGATTTGAACCCAGGGACTTTGTTAACACTGATCAGAATCTATATGCTTAATGACCTACAGCATCACTTCTGGTTAAGGGAAGTGTCCAGCACCTGGTCATCAATACAGCTGTGACTCAGTTAAGAGTTTATAACTTTTGGCATCCTGTTGCCAGGTGATAGAACATTATAGTAACTTGGCAATAGAGTATATTTATTTAACGGATTAAAAAACCTTCTGAAGAAGACAAAGAGCCCAGTAATTTGAGTTTTGTGTATGAATTAAGGATTTCCCTAATTAGAAAACTTGTACCATAAAAATCTTTTCAAGACAGAAAATAGCTGGCTGGAGATCTTCATGGTGTGTGTGTATGTGTTGCTCCAGGAGTTGGGGGGACATAAAAAGACAGAAGAGATACTGAAGCTCTCTTGAGAATGTGCATGCCAACCACATTAACAGTAGCCTCAATTGTACATCTTTTCCCCATGTGGTGAACAAGAAGAGAGGACTTTGGAATGCTCTTGCAGAAAAAATGCTGGGCTTTAGGAGGCCTAAGTTCAGTTTCATAATTGTGTACATACTTGTGTACATAACCAAGGATAAGTCACTGTACCTCTTTGAATCTCAGTAAAATGGACAAAACAATGCAGGGAAGAGGAGCACATAGAGGAAGGAATCAATAGAGTGGAGAGCAATAATTTATTTCTACCATATTGCAACCATAATAAAATAATAGAACTAGGCAATGAGCATCAGTGGCAGCTAAATTCACAAAGTGAAAGATTGATGGAAAACTTTATAATGAGTGGATCAAGCTGACAACACCCAAACCCAGTGATTTATATTAACATCACAAAAAGAAGATTCTAGACATTATGAGTTCCCAGTATGATGTCATCAGAAGTATATAAAACTACTTAGGAAATAATCTTGACCTCTCAAAAAGATCAGAATTTGATCAATCCTCTGGATCTAACTATCAATTTACTGGAAATGCAGGTAGGTGCTAAAGGGTGATGTTAAATGCTTTCACTAAAATGTACTTAGCAAGATTCAGAAAGTGAGAAACTCTGCAAGACAAATGACCCAGCTATTCAACAAATAAATGTCAAGAAAAAAATAGGAAAAGGTAATCTCAAAATGAAAAGAGATTTACAATATACTAAAATGAAATGCAATATGTGAACTTTTTAGATTTTGATTAGCACATACCAACTGTAAAAGAAAATTATAATTGTGGAAATTTAGACAGCATTTGGATATTTGACGACATTAAGAAATTATATTATCGTTTGATGTGGTAGTGGTACTATGATAATATTAAAAAGTCCTTATCTTTTAGAGATACGTACTGCATTAGTCAGGGTTCTCCAGAGAGACAGAACAAATAGGAGATAGATAGATAGATATAGATAGATAGATGACAGATGGATAGATAGATGGATAGATGAAGGAGGATTTATTAGGAGAATTGGCTCATGCAATTGTGGAGGCTAAGAAGTCCCAGGGCAGGTCATATGCAAGCTGGAGACCCAAGGAAGCTGATGGCATAGCTCAGTCCAAGTCCAATGGCCTCTAAACCAGGGAAGCTGATGGTGTAACTCTCAGTCTGAGGCCTAAGGCCTGAGAACCCAGGGGTCCACTAGCGCAAGCCCTGGTGTCCAAAGGCTGGAGAATCTGGAGTTCTGATACCCAAGGGCAGGAGAGGAAGAGCCTGGGCTCCAGGAGAGAGAGAATGAATCAGTGTTTCCTCGGCCTTTTTGTTCTATCTGGGCCCCCACTGACTGGATAGTGCCCTCCCACACCGAGGGCAGATCTCCACACAGTCCACTGACACACACACCAGTCTCCTCAGGAAACACCTCACAGACACATCCAGAAACAATATTTCACCAGTTATCTAGCTATCTCTTAATCCAGTCAAGTTGAAACCTAAAATTAACCATTACACACACTGTAGGAGTTAACTAGGGCTGTGTAACAAGTTATCACACACGCAGAGGCTCAAAACAACACACATTTATTATCTCCGAGTTTCTGTAGGTCAGGACTGAAGATGGTCTAGCGGGGTTCTGGGTAAGGCTGTGATCAAGGTGTCTACCAGGGCTGAGGTCTCCCCTGAGGCTTAACCGAGGGAGGGAGGGTGCACTTCCAACCTCATCCGGCTGTTGGCAGAATTCGGCTCCTTGCTACTGAAGATCCGCCCTCCCACACTGCGGGTCTTGGTTTCTCCCTGGCTGTCAGCTGGAGGCCACCCTGGGCCCCTTGCCACGCAGCCCTTCCCACTGGGTGGGCACAGCCCGAAGCTTGCTGCTTTTAAGCCAGCAATGCAGAAAGCCTCCTAGAAAGACGGACATTGCAGTCTTGTGTTATTTAGTCATGTACACACAACCATGTACATTCTGTCGCGTTTGCTGTGAGCTATTGGTTAAAAGTAAGTTATGTGTCCTGCCCACACACAAGAGGAGGGGATAACGCAAAGGTATGAACACCAGAAAATGGGAACCTGGAGGCTCCCCATGGTCGCTTCACCATACAGACTGAATTTTTTTATGAATGAAATAATATTTATTTCTGGAAATTATATTATGTCCGGGATTTTTTTTTTCTTAAATTCCAGTTATGGCAGGAAGTGGGGGGATATTGATTTAAAACTTTAACTACAAATTGGCTATTGTTGAAACTAGGTACACAATTGATTACACTCTTTTCTTTTGCATCTGTTTGCTAATATTCATAATAAAATTAAAGATAATATCAAATAAATTACTAGGAAGAAGGAACTGAGAGCCAGGAGGGATTAGGAGAAATATTAGCACCCCAAGAATCCTTTGAGATACTGAGAAGGACTCTGAGTTTTCTGATGTATGTAAGATGGACATTCAAGCCAATTTTTACTTAAATGTTAAAAGACAAGATGACTTCAGCAAACTGGAGAACTTAGGGACAGTCAGTAGCTGACATTTAGGTTACACAAGGCTGAGAGGAATCTATGAAAAGTACCTGGTGTATGGTAGGTGTTCATAACTGGTCACTCTTGTTGCCAGATATCCTACAAGGTGCTATGGGAAGCACAGGAATAAACCCATATGGATCCTCTTCTTGCAGATTTTGCACTTGCTTTTTCTCTTTCTTTCTCTCTCTGAAGTCTCCAGGCCATCCATGTATTGCTCTTATTCCACCTTTAGGGTCATGGCACTATATCTATTGTAAAGACTTAGTATTAATTGATTACATGAAAGAGTGCTTCCACTGACCCATAAGGGACATTTGATAGTGCCCTCTTGGTCTCTGACCTTCTCAGTAAGATGCAAAGTCCAGAGATGAAGGTTACTGATAAACTCTCCCCTCCCCCACCCCAATGATGCCCTCTTAGTCTGTGAAGAACAACAGATGGGATCCAGATGGCCAAGTTAGTCCACAGTGCTTTAATTAGTTGTAAAGTCCTACCAGCAGAGGAGGAAATATTAATATTATGGATATTTCTCAGAAGGCCAGAGTTAAGGGAAAGAGGAAAAGGAATGAAGCCTTGTTTTATCACAGAAATCCCCCTCCGATTAGCAAGAACACAAACATGGGTAATTAGAGGAAATGCATGCTGCGGTGCTCGTTGTGTACTGTGGCCACCTCTTAACGTGTTGCACATATCTCATTAGCAGAGGACGAGAGAGAATACTCTGTCCCAGGATCTTGCATATCCTGGAATTGATGTGCTTCCAGAAATGAAGTGGGTGCTGAGAAAGTAATTCAAACAAGAAGGAAGCAGACGCATTCTGCATGTGATTGGAGTCACTGGTGTTTTCCCATGTAGCTTCATTACTCAAGGCCAGAGCCAGAAAGTCAGATGGTGGGAAATGAGGAGGCTGGGTCCCCGTTTTGAAAAACAAATGTCAACAACCCAAGGAATCTGGAAGAGAGTTAAATCCCATTGAAATCCTCAATTTGCACTTTCAGATTAATCACATGTGGAAAAATGGAGCAGTAAGTAGTCTGCAATTGTCTAGGAAGAATTATTTAATG
Source organism: Indri indri (assembly GCA_004363605.1). Lineage (NCBI taxonomy): Eukaryota > Metazoa > Chordata > Mammalia > Primates > Indriidae > Indri > Indri indri. The sequence goes on along the minus strand of RJWJ010019416.1, from coordinate 2,258 downwards.
ATGCTATTTCTGCAAACTAAATGTCCAACTTGGGGATGGGAGAGAATTTGATGGAGACTCTGCAATATTCCCTCTTGCCTTATTATCCCTCACTGCACAAATACACACAAACACACACACACATTCACCCACATATACACCTTGCTTTTTCCCCCCTGGTTCTCAATGATTTTTTCGAGTTGAGAAATTATATATTTATCTATCACCACACAATATATTAATCCCCAATGACTAATTTATTTCTACAAACATGAATAGAAAGCTAGATATGTACAAGTTACTCTGATAGGAGTTGGAAAATAGAGATGAATTAGACATTGACCCTGATTTTTAACGAGCTCATGGTCTAGTCAGGACACACACTTTACTTTTAAGGATGAAATAAAATGCACCACCAAAATAATAGTTATTATCTATCGTGTGCCTGCAGTAGGTCAGGACCTCCGATATTATCTCATTTAATCCTCAGATAGTCTTACAAAGTATTAATAAAATGATATATGATTCCCATTTTACACATGAGAAAACAGATACTGGTAGATTTGGGCAATAGTACTGAGAACAATGGTTCTGACATAGTAAGTGCTTGTAAGTCTTAGCTTAAGAATGTGCATGAAGTGAAGACCATAAACTTGAATGCAAATCTACCTTCCTGTGCTTATTTTATTACCCGCCATTGTCTCTTACTCCATCATCTTAATGCTCAGGATGGGTGGGGACTTAACCAGAAAGGGGAAAATGTCCCTAAAATCCTCAGCCATCCTTTAGAAACACGTGAGCACCTATGAGCGCAGCAGACTCAGCACATGGCCCACTGGGGTGATACTCTGGGCAGTGATTTTATGAGATTCTTTTGCTAGCCGTTTTCAGAGAGGCCTCCAGCTGAGCAGAAGATGACTTAGTTAGTACTCTCAGTCCCTGAACACTTTCTACACCTCCCCAAGCAAAGGACTACCCTTCTCCTTCCATACTCACACTTCATATTGCCTTTTAGTGAGAAGTGTTTTTTTTTTTTTAATCACCCTGATAATAATTTAAACCATTCACACCCTGGGCTAGGTGTGGGCTGAATCTGTGGGGCCAGAGAGGTATCTACCATATGCCCTGATGGGGGACTCTCACATCCCATGAAGTCCCTGGGTCTGAACCCTGATTCATTCTCCACAGACACCCCTGTTCTGTGGTTGAGCAGCTTCAGAAGATAAGCAGATGAAGCCAATGGAAGTCAAGACTATTTGTTGAGGGGGTCCAGACTTTTCAGAGGCCTAGGTTCAAGCGCAGAGCAGGGCATAAAAAGAAGAAAAAAATCTACAGACCTTGAGGGGTCTGTTTTGGCCTCACCTGTCTTTTTTTTTTCTTGGCTTTCATTGGGCTGCTTCAATGGTACCACTCTCATACCTTCAGAGTCTTGCTCTCAGCTGATGATTAACAAAGATACAAGGTGAAAATTGATAAGACTTCGGTCTCCTACAAGTTCTGGCACCAGAGAAACATGAGAACAAAAGACCTTGAGACCCAAAGAGTAAAACTCCAATGATGGACTCATAAGCACTAGGACAGATACTTGGGCAAGGGATTTGCTTCTTTAAGTCACACCATGAAAGTATCTGTTTAATTATAAAATCATCTTTCTCATAATTGGGAGTAACTTTTCCTGTGTTAATTTTTTAAGACCAAAGAACGAGAGGTGTGGATTAAGTACCAATCTAGGAGTCAAGATACCTAGGTCTTGTCCAGACTCTACTTCTAACTAGCCGTATGTCTTAGGTGCTCTGATTTAATCCCCATAAACTTTAGTTTCTTTCTTTGTTGAGTGAGTGGATTTGACTACTCCTAAAATGACCACATTCTCAAATTCTTTTTGTCAGAGACAGCTGATAGAAATTATGAAAACTTGGCTCTATTTCTTGTTCTTAAATTTATTTTAAAATTTTTTATTAGATCTGTCTTTCTGGAGAACTTGGCTCTGTCTTACATTGTAACTGTGATACTTTGAAACCCTCTCTCTTCCACCATGCCTCAATTTTCTTATCTGGAAGGTATGACTTTTTGTTGTCTCCTCTCTCTATCCCTTGACTCTTAGTAGTGAACCAGTGCAGAAGATGGCCCACAAATCATCCTGAGCTAGCTGACAGTTCTGTTAACAAGCAATCATACAAGTCTGGCAGCCCTCCCCACTGCTAGATGCCCTACGTAAAAGCATAAAGAGTCCTTGCCCGCATAATTATCTGGAGGAACTGCCATTCCCCTAACCACAC
>RJWJ010019415.1:0-30329 GCA_004363605.1 Indri indri | reverse complement strand
AGGCTGGGGAAAGGCTTAAAAATACGTTCAGAATGTTGCACAGGCCGGGGGGAGGTGCTGCAACAGGGACCTAGAAGAGTAAAACAGAAGCAAATACAGATGTTTTTATCAAGCATACCCCTTACTTCTCATCCTCTGCCCCCATGCCACGCTCCTAGCTCTGACACACACACACACACACACGCACACACCAGTCTCACGGGAGCCTGTGTACTGATGAGGCTTGGACAGGGACCCTGCAAGGAGCAGAGGTCAGCCTGGCCAGCCATACACTTCAAGTAGAAGTTGAACAGAGATGGTCTGTGAAATCATACCACAGGTTTGACAAGAATAGGTTTTTATAAAATTAAAATATTATTCTTAGTGATGCCACTAGCCCACATAACAGATCCAGCCATTGTAGGTTTCGGGCTCAGTGGTTTATTTGTTCATTCATTCAGTTACTAAATGTTTATTAAAGCACACATTATGGACCAGACACTGTGCTCGACATTAATATAGTTTAGTAGACTTTTTAAAAACTCACAAGATTAGAAGTTTAGCTCCAAATATTACCTAGCATAGCCTCTGCCTTCGGATAGGGAAGTCCGTTAATCAGGAAAAGACAAAGAAGAGTCCACTCTATCCTCTTTGAAAAACCATCAGAAAATTATATTCTAAAAATCCCTTAGTCATTCAACAAACGTCTGTCTAATATAAGCCGTTTCCGAAGCAGAATGCTGAGCATTATAGGCAATACAAAATTTGGAGATGTCAGAATGACTTATGTGGCTGATAGTTTAAATGGACTCATCAAGTGTGCACACGAATCCTGTGAGATGAAGACGATTATCACTGGGACAGGGGTGAGGAAACCGAGTTCTAAGTCATAGAGCTGACAGAAGGCAGAGCCCCAGTTGATACTGAAGAGTAACTCCTTGTACCACACGGAATCTGCTTTTTCCAGATTTGTAAAGGGAACCACAATTCAGACTCTCATGACAGATACAGATCAAGATGTAGAAATTCAAAGTTGGAAAATTATTCCTAGCAAGACTTTTAGGAAAGTTGTTGGGAAGATGATATTTTATCTTCTTTTAAGGATGCATAGGAATAAAAAGAGGAAGGGAAAAATAAATAAGTAGGAATTATTTACTGAAAAAGATATTATAAATAATATTAAACAGGTAATAAGAACATCATTTATTGGAAGTGGGAAATAGCCCTGTTTAGCTACAACATAAGTTGGTATAGGATTTTAGTAGGAGTTAGAAAAACAAATCAGGAGTACATTGTGTATAACTTAAATATCAGGTAATGGAACTTGAAATTTATGTCCCGGGTTAGGGTCACTTGAAAATTTTAATAGGGCCCACAATTTCCTAACTCTGTAAGAGCGAGAGCATCATTAATTTTTATTGAAAGCTGTGATGAGTTGGAAGTATCGCTGCTTAGCAAATAAATGGATTCAACTGTGTATGCAGTGCCTGTCCATTTTCCTTTTGTTAATAATCTTTCACAATGCCTGAGTTCCATGATGTCATTTTAGTGGAATTAAACCTGAGTGGTCAAAAACTATAAAATGATGTTTAGCTTTGGTTGTAACCAGATCACAGGGAACTGAAAGTGGTCAGTCACACAGTAGAAGGGACATGTAGTCAGACTGAATCGGCCTATTTGTTGCTGGATGAAATTTACTTACATAAAATTTATTTGCCAAAATCTTAGATGGGCCATACCCAAAGTTCAGTTTGGTCAGAGCCTATGTATTCAGATTCTCAGCTGCAAATAACAGAAACCCAACTTATTCTGCTCAACCCCTCTCCCACTCAAAACAACAACAACAAAAAAAATTTAAAAGTAATTTATTGGCTCCTATATTAGGGAAATTCAAGAAGAGCTACACTCCAAGGATATGGCTGTATCCGGGGCCACAAATTACATCATCAGGGTGCTTACCTGTTTCCACTTTCACATCTGTTTCCTTCTTCTTTGGTTTCATTCCCCAGCTGCCTCTCGCCACACTGTAACAAAACAGTGTTCACCACAAGATCCAGGTTTATGCTCTACCGATTTAGCAGCCCCAGAAGAAAGAGAAACATTCTCTCCGAAGAGTTCCAACACAAACATGGCACTGATTTGGGACACATCCCGAGTGTCACGTGCCCCTCTGTGAATGAGTGATTCTCACTCTCATTGCCAGTGCCTGAGGGAAAGTTGCTCATATCAGAAGAAAAGAAAAGATCACAAAACAGGCAAAAACAAAAGATAGCCATGCATAATATCAGTCCCATCACATTCTTAGGAGCTACCCAGATGTTAACCAAAAAAGTAAATAAATAATGTTAAGGGCTGAATTGTGTCCCCACTCCCAAAATTTGTGTGTTGAAGTGCTAACACCCAATACCTCAGAATGTGACTGTGTTTGTAGATAAGGCCTTTAAAGAGGGAAGTACAGTTAAAATGAGGTCATGAGAGTAGGCCCTAATCCAATCTGACTGCTGCCCTTACAAAAAGAGGAAATTGGACACACAGAGAGACACCAGGGATGAGCGTGCACAGAGAAAAGATGAGAAAAGCCCGTGTGAGGAGACAGAGAGAAGGTGGCCATCCACAAGCCAAGGAGCGAGGCCTCAGGAGAAACCAAAGCTGCCAACACCTTGATCTTGGACTTCTAGACTCCAGAACCAGGAGAAAATAAATTTCTGTTTTTTAAGTCACGTCTAATGTGTTTTGTTTATGGCAGCCCCAGCAATCTAATATAAATAAAACACTGGAAAATTAAATATCTACTTGAGGTAGATTAAATACCGCCACAAGTTATTTGCAGTTTCTCCCATCAAAAGGAGTCCATATCCCCACCCCTTGAATCTGCACTTGGGACTTGGTCTATCCCGTAGGATGAGGTGAGAGTGACATTGTACGACTTCCAAGCTCAGGCCTGCAGTTTCTGTCTGTGGGATCCAGACACCAAGTAAAGAAACCAGACTCGCCTCCTTGAGGATGAGAGACGCAGGTCATGTGTAGAGAGCGCCACAGCCATCCCAGCTATTCCAGCCAGACCTTTTGAAGCCAGGCATGTAAGTGAAGTGAGGTCATCTTGGACCAGCCAGCCTCCAGCCAGAGGACCCACCAGCTAAATGTAGCCACACTGGGCGAAGCTGGCAGAAGAATGACCCAGCCAACCCACAAAACCATGAAAAGAAACTAGTACTGTTTTAAGCCTCTAAGTTTTGCTGGCTTGCCATGTAATGATAGACACTGAAACCTAAATAACACAAAAGGAGCTTTGGAATTTTGTTTGTTCACTGGTTTTTTATGTGGCATGTACAAAAGTACATTACCACCAAATCAGACAACTAAATATTGCAAAAAAAAAAAAAATTATATAGCCATAAAAATAAAACTATTTTTATTAAATATATATTCAATAACATATTTTAGTATACGATCAACATAAATAACTGTGATTTTTATGGTTTAAAATAACAGCCGTATTCAGATTCTTCATTGTGCTAAGAATAAGTTTATTACAAATGTCCATTTCATGTTGCTTTGACTGCCTAACTGATGGATCATTGCAAAACAGGAATGTTCACGGCATCATTTTCACTCATCTGTGACGACTGTCGGTGCTGTGTGATTCAGTTTTTCTTCATTCATTCTTAGCTTATTCTTCACTAGAAAACGTATCCATGAGCAAAACGTATAACAATAGAATTAACAATAAAGTTACAAATCACCAGTAGCTCCACAATGTATGATATATTTACTCGAATACAGACCATCATTTTAAGCTTTTATTTATTTGGAGAAATAAGATTTACAGCTTTACATGTTGCTACTTAGTGTTCCATTGAGCACTGTTTGCAAAATGGAGCCGCAGCTGATGCCTAATAATCACCGCAGCAACTGATGCTGTCAACAGTGTTGGGGAACTACCGGCCGGGCGCAGTCCTCTGAGTGCTCTCTGGGCCCCCACCACTTCCTTCCCTATCCCATGAGAATGTCAGAACACAAATGAGAGTAACATTATGGTACAAGAAAATTGCGACTACCTCTTCATACAATTTGAATTCTAAAATTAATACAAATCCCAAACTCCTGTTCTTTAACTCTTATTAGGGAAAAAACGTGTACAACGAACAGATTTTGCCTCGTGGTAGTGGGTCATGAGGATGGGATTGCAAACACTGCTCTAGCTCATGCAGGATCTGAGTAGATGGGAAGGGTGGTAGGGTTTTAAGTGGTGTGGTCACTGTGATGCCTTGAGAAGACCAAGCTAGATACAAAGTGAAAAATGGATTTGAATTATTATGTGGATGCCCAGAAACTAACTGGTTAGGATCCAACTACGATGGCCCAGTCAGGACACAGACAGTGCCTACTACCCAAAGATGACCCCCAAGGGACCACACCACCCAGTATTCATGCCCATGTAGGCCTTTGTCTTTAATCTGAACTGGCCTTGTGACTCACTTATAAGCAGTAGATTGTGGCAGAAGGGATTTCCAAGGCTAAATCAGCAGAACCTTTGCAGCTTCTATCCTGATCTTCTGGAACACTCATTTTGGGGGAAGCCAGCCACCATGTAAGAAGTTCGACTGAGACCACCCTAACATGGAGAAGCCACACGTAGAGACCACATGGAAAGAAATGGTCAGCCGCCTCCCCCCGTCCTTCCAGCTGTCATGGCCCAGACACCAGACACGGGAATGAAGAAGCCCTGTTGGACCTAACCCAGAGGACTCTTGAAACAACTGCAGTTCCCGTTGACATCTGGCTGTAACTTAGAGATTTGAAGCAAGAACTGTCCAAATGAGCCCAGTCAACACACAAAAAAAGAAAGAGATAAATAATAAATTTTTGTTTTAAGTGAAGAAGTTCTGAAATGGTTTGTTATATACCTACACTAACCAAAATTATCTATACAAAATATTACCTGCTAACTAAATAGAATATTGTTCTAAATCGTGTGTTTTCCTCTATGACAATATTAAGCTAAATAGATATTTAAAATGCAGTGTATTAGTTTGCTAGGGCTGCCATAACAAAATACCAAAGACTGGGTGCCTTAAACAATAGAAATTCGTTCTCTCAAAGTCCTGGAGGCTAGAAGTTCAAGCTCAAAGTGTCAACAGGTTTGGTTTCTCCTGAGGCCTCTCTGCTCGGCTTGCAGATGGCCTCCTTCTCATTGTGTCCTCACATGGCCTTTTTCTTTGTGCCCACACACCTGTGGTATCTCTTCTTGTGTCTAATCTCCTCTTCTTAGAAGGACAACAGTCAGATTGGATTAGGGCCTGCCCTATCAGCCTCATTTCAACTTAATCTCTAAATACAGTCACATTCGGAGGTAACGGAAGTTGGGACTTCAACTGGGGGGACCCAGTTCGGTCCATAACACTTAGTGACTGGAGCAGCATTGCCACAAGGATGTTTCCTCGTGTTCATCTTTAAATGAACACAGACTTAATAATAGGGAAGGGCTGCAGGGAATGATCTGAATTGGAAAGGGATTTACGTGGATGACTGAATTGTATATACACTGAGTAAAATACCTATAACCCTCTATAACGCTCTGTATTGACATCCATCAGCCTAGAGATATACTTGCTGTTTCTTGTAACTATCAGCTCAATTCTTACACAGAAAAGAGATTAAAGGGCCATTTATGGCTCTGTATGCCTATTCGGTGCATGGCCACGTGCTTGGCACAGTGCAGGCTATAAAGAAAAGCAGGGACTTGCTTTTCTAGCTCCTTTGGTGCCTGCAATCCAGTAAAGGGCACGATGGGGTAGCAAACACGCAAAGTGCTCTGGAAGGCGGAAACAGGCTGGAGAGAGAGCTCTCTCTGTCTGTGCACATGAACGCACACGCAAACACGCACACACACATACACACACGCACCATGCTCCGCTTGGGGAATCCCTGTGGCTTTCCAGATAATATTTGAGACACCACTACAAGTCAGCAGAATTATGTGATTCTGTTGCCAGTATCAGTATTGATTTACTTCCTGCCCTAAAAGAAGCTCTATAACCTCCCAGGGACATAATCCCCCACTTTCACTAAGGAAAGGCCCTTTTGGACAGCAGCATGGGGAGAGTCTATTAGCTCACTGTCACAAGCCGGGGCTTCGGACGAAGCCCAGACAGCTTAGTTTTCAGGCTTTAGTTCCCAACTAATGAGTCGGCAGCCTCAACCTTGGGCATAAGCTCTTCACCCGTGGTTTAACTCTACCCAGACACTGAGCCCTTCCTTGTGTGCTCTAATATGATACGCAGCTCAGGTCCCTTGAGGCTTAGTTAAAGCTCACTTCTGTGAGTGCCTGTATCGCTCTCCTATTGAGTCAGCAAAATATAGTTCTCCGTTATATATCCCTTTTCTTGTTCCAGAAGGAAACTCTGCATTGGATCAATAGATACACCTATTCTTGAATATTATCTATTATAAAAGCCCAAACTCTTTCCCCACTCTCTCTCCTCTCATGGCACTGACCTCATATGTAAATTAAAGTCCTTTCTGCACTCAGCTTTTGACTGAGGCTGTTTAGGAATTATCTGCCTTCTCCACCAGATTCTGATTCCCGTAAGTGGCAGGGCCCAGTGGAGGATTAAGGAGTGATAACCTGATTGGAAAGAGAGGCTGCAGACTTTGGCATTCAATTTTTATAGCAAGCACAATGGTTTTACTTTGACTTTATATGTTTAATTGAAATTGCTTGAAGCTACTTGCATTGCAAGATCCCTGTTTTTACTTCTACTGTATGTTTACTTTTGATGGTGTTATGCATTGAACATTCGAGTCTCCCCGTAATTGACATGTTGAAGCCTGTCTTTGGGGAATAATTAGGATTAGATGAGGTCATAAGAGCAAAGCCCTCATGAATGGGATTAGTGTCTTTATAAGAGTCCTTTTCCCACCAAGTGAGGATAAGTGAGAAGAATGCCACCTGTGAACCATGAGTCAGGCCCTCACTAGACACCACATCTGCCGACGCCTTACTGTTGGACTTCCCAGCCTCCGGAACTGTGAGAAATAGATTTTTGTTGTTTAAGCCACCCAATTTATGGTATTTTGTGTAGCAGCCCAAGCTGAGACAAAATTGTTCCTAAGAGTGGGGTGCTGCTATAACAAATACCTGAAACTACAGAAGCAGTTTTGAAACTGAGTAATGGGTAGAGAGAGGCCCAAAGAGTTTTGAAATGCATTCTAGAAAAATCCCGAGTTACCATGGGCAGACTTTAAAAGGTGATTCTAGTGAGGGCTCAAAAAGGCAAGAAAACTATAGAGAAAGTTTCTGTCTTCCTAGAGAATACATAAATCATCATGAACAGAATGTTGGTGGAAATATGGACAGTAAAGGCCACTCTGCTGAGGTCTCAGGCAGAAATGAGGAAGGTGTCATGAGACAGCAGAGAGAAGGCAATCCTTGATTTTATATGGTGGCAAAGAATGTGGGTGAAATGTATTCATGTCCTAGTGTTTTGTGGAGGGCAGAACTTGGGAGCAATGAAATGGGATTTTAGCTGGTAAGATTTCCGAGCAAAGTGTTAAAGGAGCACCTTCGTTCCTCTTGACCACTTAAGGTGAAATGTGAGACTAGAGAAACTCTCAGCCTATACATGTTGCAAAAAAGGAGAAAACATGTTTGGAAGAGAACACTAAAGGTGTTCATGAGATTAGTGTGGGCATGAACCACAGACTTAAATCAGCCACCCGAAAAGGAAAATTGCCAGTTGAACTGAAGGCAAAGGAGATCTGAAAGAATGAAGGAAGTTTGTGGGACTTCTTAGATTTTACCGGGCAAGACCATAGAGCTATTCAGCTGCAAACATGCACTATTTTTCAACACCAGGGGAGGACCCCAAAGGTGATTCAGAGATCATCAGGACTGCCTCCTCAGTTACAAAGCGGGAGGGGAGATCGCCTGGGTTTCAACAGGCCAGATGGTCTCCACCCAAAGCCATAGATTTATGGGGACAAGAAAGCCTCCCCCCGCAAAGTCACCCTTGGAGTTGCCAATGGCCGGAATAAGTCTCCTTCGTAGTCCCGTTTCACAGAACAGCTGGCACAGTACATACAGGAAATGCAACATTTGGCTATAGAATGACCCCCTGCGATGAATGTGTGATCTAGAGAAGGACACAGCAAAAAGAAGCATGAGAAGGCCCAGGCCCACACAGCCAATTCTTGCACAAGTTCAGTCTGTACTGTTATAATTGGGCAGTGTCTAAGAGGACCACGTGGAGGCTTGCAGAAATATTTAAAAATAAAATAAAATTTGCCTAGCATTGACAACAATTTCACTGATCCCCAGGAAACATACAGTGGGTCACCTTGAGGCAAGCACTCTAAAAATTAAGGGAGAAATGTCAGCTACCCAGTGTTGGTCAGACATTAGAGCAAATTTAAGTTCCTCCGAACCTTGAGTGCCAAGCTCTCTCTGTAGGCATCTTGCCCATTAGCCTGCTGGTGTCTTGATCCAATACCCTTGAGGATTCAAAGTAGCAGCTTTACAAGGGTAATTGAAAGGGTATCACTGGCTGTCTATTTATCATCTCTTGATCACCTAACACCATGGTACCTATTAGGATGAGCTAGTAGACACTGTGCTAAAGGTTGCCTCAGCTGGAAGCTTTTCAGCTGCTTATCCAACAGGAGATAAACAAAGCAAGATTCTCCTCAAATCCTCTCATTTTGGACCAATCTTACGTGCTAATTAATCATGATTACTCTATACAGTAAGCATATTTGAGGAGATTAATCTGCACTAGCCTCGGGTCGTGTCCTAATTAACGATATGCTGAAGCAGCGTTCCCCTCGTAAGTGTAAATACAGTGTTGATGCCACTTGCAAGACAATAGTATGACCGTGTATTAGGCACACAGAACTGTGTATTAGGCACATCCATTAAGATGCTATACTGATCTATTCAAAAACTTTCTGTCCTTTAACCCGACTCATTGTCTTAGCTGAATAGTCACGTACTGTCGACTACTGGCAGAATATCTGTCTCAACTTCTTAGGATGTCTTAATCAAAAAAATAAATAAATGGCCAGGAAAATATCATGAAGGCAGGAAATTTTGATGGTCAATTATTCACTTTCTTCCGCTAAGCCCTATGAGCTGAAACATCATTGCCCAGAGTTGAGTGAGATGTAATAGAGAATGTAGGTATTGCATTTCCTGCTCTGGTTTGAGTGTTTGTTAATAAGGAAATAAAATCGAGCCATCTGTAAGAATGGATGGCCCCCACCTGCGTCCACCTAAGGTGCACATGGCCTTGGCCTTCCTTTAGCACTCTTCCTCCTCCTAAATCTCCCTCCACATTTTTACCTTCTCTATATCCCGGCAGTTTCAAATTGGATCCAGGGCCCCCCACACCAGGAGAAAGAAGAGGAAAATCAGGGAGAGTAGAAAATCAATGTAATCTCTTTATGAACTTGTCTCAGACTTGGCTCAATTTTCCTATACCCACTGCCCCTAATTCCATGAAAGAAAGAGACCTTAGCAAAAATTAAGGGGGAATGAGAGAATAGGGCTGATAGTGACTTATGACTGTTATTTGTAGGTAAAGACCAGAAAGCTGATAATGGAAGAAAGCATCAGCCTACTGACTTCCTCCAAAGAAACTAGACAGAATGGATGTGGGATAAAAGTTTATGTTGGTCCAAAGAAGCCAACAACTGTGGAAGGAAAGGGAAGGAAGCAGTGTTAGACAGAAGGGGTGGCTACTTTGTGATTCAGTCTCAACCAAGGTGTTGGCCAAGCCCATAGAAAGTTCTAGAACTGAGATGATCCTTCGGATTAGCAACCAGATGCAGACAAAAATATATTATTGCACTTTTATATTTTAAAAAACACAAATTCTCAGTATATGTGTGTGTGCAGGTTAGGTTCCCAGGAAAGCAAACTCTGAGATGGAGACCAGCATGCAGGAAATTTATTGAGGAATGTTCTCAGGAACAGCATGAGTGAAAGGAAAATGAAAGAAATATTTTTTCCTAAGCCAATATTATAGATTCATTCATGGGGAAAAAGTTATCGCGAGCCTATTATGTGCCAGGCACCAGCCACTGGGTGGTGGACAAAATCTCCTAAGTCCCTGCCCTCGTGGAGCTTTTGTAATAGTAGGAGAGTCCAGCAATCAACCCACAAATGCAGATCTATAATGAAAAATCAGGTACTTGTAAGTTTTATCTAGAAAAATAAAACAAAGCTGGGGAATAGAGTGGCACTGATGATGATTTTAAATAAAATGGTCAGGAAAGGCCATGGTGATAGGCTGATATTCAAGGAAAGACTTCAAGGAAGTGAGGGAGTGAGTTATGCAAATATCCGGATCAAGAGCAATCTGGCAACAACTTGCAAAATATGTTCCAGAAACATACGCTTATTTTTAATAACTCACTGAGTTTCCATAATATGGATGCCCCATAATTCATTCATCTACTCCCTAATCAATGAGCATTCAGGAAGCTTCCAAGTTTCTACCATTGCAAAAGTGTTGCAATAAACATCTTTGTACACGTGTCCTTAGTTACTGCTTACTTTTATTACTGGGGATGAATTACCTGAAGAGAGACTTCTGGGTCAAAGGATTTGCTCATTTTCTTAATAAATACCTTTTCAACAGTAAATGGCAATTCATAATTCCACCAGCAAGGTATGAGAGGTCCCATTTTTCCACATCCTCACCAGCTGTTACCAATTTGTCTTAGTTCAGGCTGCTACAGCAAAGTACTGTAGAATGGGTGGCTCATAAACAACAGAAACTTATTCTCACAGTTCTGGAGAATCAGAGTGCCAGCAGTTGGGTTCTGGTGAGGGTCCTTTCTCCTCCTTGTATCCTCACGTGGCAAAGTGAGAGTGCCGGTCTCTTCATCCCCTTATGAGGGCGTTAGTCCCATTCATAAGGGCTCCCCCGTCATGACTTAATTACCTCGCAGAGGCCCCACCTCTAATGCTTTCACGTTGGGTATTTAGGCTTCGACACATGCATTTGGGGGTGGGAGAGACATAAGCATTTAGTTCATAGCACAACTTTTTAAACTTTTGCTGATCGCTGACCAATACGAGTATCTCATCCTTTTCCTTTGCATTTTCGTGATTACTAGAGAAGCTGAGCAGCTTTTCATACTTACTGGCTTTTCACATTTGCATGTTTGCTGCGAGTTGCTCATTCATGACTTTTACCCTATTTTCAGTTGAGTTGTCTGTCTTTTCCTTGACACGTGAAAGAGTTTTTGTAGATCAGGGATGTTAACCCTTGCCATTCATGTGTTGCAGATACTCTCTGCCAGTCTATTGTTTGATTTTCTACTCTGTGTATGATACGTTTTTTTCCTATGCAAACATTTGAGTGATCAAGTCAATCTGTCTTGACTCTAACAAGATGAGATTTAGCAGAGATACATGCAAATATTGTCGGCCCTTATTAAACTCACAATTAAAGTTCAGAAAATCCTTGTTGGTTTTTTTAAGATTTTAAGGTTGGGAAATTAATATTATATTAATATTAAAAATAGAATTTAAGAAAGTGAAATCAAGATTGCACCTATGAAAGTCCCTTGACATACACTTTGTATTCACAAAAATGAAATAATAAAAACATTATAAGTATCAATTAGTAATATGGATACTATAATATTAATTTCCATTTATTATTCTTGCTTAAAACTTTTGAGAGTTTCTTAAAATTTAAGTGCAGTGCTTGTAAATTCTATTTATTTTCTTCCTTGCCTGGTTCCCCATTCAAATGATCAATGCCTTCTTGATTGCATGACTCAGAAGATGCTTCCTACCCCCTCTCCGGATCACAGATATATCAAATCCTCTCTCTCACATCTCAGCTCCCAGCCCCTCCACTCCTCCTCACAGATGTCACCTGAATACCCTTCGGAGTTTACTGTGCTTCATCTTCCTTTGTCTCCCCAAGGATTCACTGCAAAAATCTCTGTCCTTCCTCTGCCATCTGCTTTACCTCCCCGTTCTATTCCCAACTCCCACTTCCTTTCTTCCTAATTATCCCCAGCAGGAGTGACTCACAATGCACACAATTCTGTTTTTCTGGAACTGAAATTCCGACAGTTACCAAACAGGTGTACAGCAGCAGATTTCTCTCTCTTTTAGTGTATGGTGAAGTTGAAGAAAGAATTTCTGAATATTGTTCAGAGAACCAGGGACACTAATATGGAAGACAGTAATCTGGTTTAGTAACCTTTGGCATAAAATTGATGTAGGGGTATTGGTTTCACACAAGTTTGACATGAACTAACAAAAGCATAACAGGAACATAGAAATGGAAAAATATGTATATATCAATAGAAATATATAACCAGATCAAAAGAAGGATTTAATACTGTCAGTGGCTGTGGAGGGTGGGGGATTGTCTTCGTCCCCCTCCGTCTTCCTAAACCAATCATAGTTAACTAGAATAGGACCAACATGATTGGCTTAGACCAAACCAATTCTCCACTGCGAGCTGGGACTAGGGCTGGGAGGGGCATCCCCTGAAGCATGTGGTCATGGAGGAGCATAGAGACCTTGAAATTCAGGCCAGGTGTGGTAGCTCCCACCTGCAATCCCACCACTTTGGGAGGCTGAGGTGGGAGGATCACTTTGATACAGGAAAAAGTGAGCCCCACAACTAGGGTCCGCTTCAAGGCCAAGTGGGGCCTTGGCTACACACACAAAAGAATTCAAGAGCCAGCCAACAAAGTAAGGCAAAAGCAAGTTTTATTGAGATAAAGGAAAAGAAAGAAAAACAAAAGTGACAGCTCCATAGACAGGGCAGTGTTTGTGTCCTGCCGGCTGTCTGTTTCTATGCTTATCTCTATGCATGTTAAACAAAGGGAGGATTGTCCAGGGAGTTTCTTGGGAGCAGGGTAGAGAGTCTCCAAGACCAGGGCACCCCTCCCATTTAAACCACACAGGGCAATTTCTGGGAGTTGCCATGGCATTTGTAAACTGTCATGGCGCCAGTGCAAGTTTATTTTAGCATGCTAATGCACTACGACCAGCCAATAATGAGCAGTGAGGGTAAGCTGAGATCATTTTCGATTGTTACCTGTGCTCCTACAGGTTTGAGCAGATTTCTCTGCTGTCTACTGTTTTATTAGAGACCTTGGTCCAGGGCTTATGACTCTATGTTGAGCAGGGTCTGCCGATTCCCTGTCTCAACTTGAGGCCAGTAGTTCGAGACCAGCCTGAGCAATAAATGAGACTGCATCTCTGAAAAAATAAAATAAATAACACAAAACAAAATAAAATAAAATTATGTTAGCTAATGTAAGGAGGAAGAGCTGTTTCCCACTCCTCATGCTTGCTTCCATGTTGTAGGGCACACCATTGGTACAGAGCTCCTGGGCACTCTCTACCCCCAAATCCACTCAATTCACATCCTTGGGAAGGGGATGGAATGACATACCTGACTGGTAAATTTGGGAGGATAATTGGCCAGGCAGGTCCCCACACCCCAATCCAAGCCCCCCTTTTGACCAAGCACTTTTGAAAAGTGTGCAATCTCCTCTACTCCTTCCTGCTCTATATCTGGCTAGGGCAGGACCCCAGGCAGGAAGTGCATACAGCTCTGTGAGGGGAGCACATGCAATTCAGGGACAGTTAATTTCCAGTGCATAAGCCAGGAACACCAGGAAATAGACAAGGTATAAGAATGGGGCAACAAATTCTTCACAGACTTGTTGAAACTTCTGGCATACGGGTGTGCCCAGTTTGGGGCCTGAAATGTGAGTGTGAGGACAGGGTGTTACGATCTTACTGGTTCCTAAATGTTTATTTTGATCCATGCAACTATTTTGTACAGGTCTGCAATAGGCTTTCACTGCTGAGGCCAGGCAAAGAGATATGAAATGTGACATCGTGGTGGCAGGGATCATTATTGTTCAGAGCACCCTCATTCACATGGCAGGATTCACACGGAAGGCCTAAAACAAAGACATCTGGGTCTCATCAAAGGACTAGCAGCCAAGGGTCTCTGCAAAGGCAGAGACCAGAGGCCCCCAGCCAGGAGGAGGGTTCCTCACGGACACAGGCTTCACAAGGTTTAGCAAAAGTGAGGCCTGATCTTCCCTCCTCAGCAAGTGCACGTGCCTTCACCAGACAGAGAGACTGTCTTAGGATGCAGATTACTCGTGCTTGACCTTGAACCTCACCTCTACTTTTCCTAAGCAGACATCATCTCAGGTCAGGTTCACCAGAAACAAACCCTAACACAAGGATTCACATGTGAGCAATTTATTAAGAAAGAGCTTCCAGAAGAATCTGATGAGAGATTAGAGGAAGGGAGAAGCCAAACAAGGATGCAACTTCTGGTCAAGTCCCAGCCTCAGTCTGAACCCTCAGTGGTGCTCTGGAGAGTAAATTACATCCCAGAATTTGTCCAGACTGAAGGCAAGTGTGCAGGGTAATCAAACGCCCCAGCACACGCATGGAAGTTAGCACTCTGATAGTACTGTGAGGAGGAGATGTGTCTTATAAGGATCTGGTCTTGATTGCATGTGACTTCTGAGGCCCAGAAGGAACTGCAGGGAGCAATGGCCCAGGTTGAAAACTCTGCTCCACCCAGGCTTTGAAAACTCCTCTAGCTGAAACGGACAAAATTGGAAGCTGACAAGGAGAATTTCAGCCTTAATGCAGATGTACTAGCCAGATTTCCAGCAGCCTTCTCGTAACCTTGATAATGGAAACCACACACTAAGGATGGATTAGAACAGAAAAAGAGAAAGAATCTGGGTCCCTGGTGAGTTCATGAAGCTCTAGCTGGTGTAGACTCCCAACTTTGGATTTTATTTTACAGGAGAAAATTAACCCCCAATTTGTTTAAGCCCTCATAGTTGGCTCTCTGATGCTAGTAGTCTAACAAAATTCATACCGAATAAAATTGATGAGCCACTCTTAGGAATTTTTAAATCAACTTAAAACAATGTTAAACATCAAAGTCCTGTTTTGTGTTTGGTTTGGGGCTATTTTTTGGAAGTGCAGGGATTGTTGCATTTTTAGTTCCCAAAATTATGTTCAACATGTGACATATATATTACTTCTTTCATTCATTCATTCATTCATTCATTCATTCCTCTAGCAAATATTTCTTGAGCACCTGCAGCCTGTCAAGTAGTATGCAAAGCTCTGAGGATGCTGGACAAACAAGACAGAGTCCCTTCCTCTAAAAAAGTGCAGACTTTATGGGACAGACAAAGCAGGGAGATAAATACTACAGTGCAAAGTGTCAAACACTATGGTAAATGTCTGAACAGAGGGGCTGTGATGTCCTGGAGGATATCAGTTATTTCTCCGGGAGCTGGAGGCAAACGTGCAAATAGCAGCATACTCCACCAAGAGCCACAAAGGAAAAGACTGTGTATGCCCTCACTCTGCTCTAGGAGACCTTTGAGTCATCAGCTGGGTGTTGCAGCTGTCCCTTCTGTTAGAAAAGGAACTCCAAGAGCAATCACATGTGTACACAGAGAGTGAATAAACTGAAGTCTGGAGGTAGGAATGCAATGTGAAGAAGCCACCAGCCACATACACAATCTTTTCTCTTGTCCTCAGCTTATAGTTTATTAAAGAAACTGCAGACAAATGTTGTCCTTGAAAAATCTTTGTTGTCTTCTTTTCCTTTGTCTTGTCTTATTGCATCATTGTGGTTTGGTCTTTTTATTTTTTTCTCATGAAGATGCCTTTGTGAAATTTATCCAAGATTGAATCTTACCTTCTAGGCACATTTAATATTTTCAAAACTGCAGTGAGTTTGTATCTAAATGACAGTACCATTATGCCCTGAGATAAAAGAATTTTTTTTTTTCTGAATCACTGTAAGAGAGTTATTCTCTTGCAAAATTTTCACTTTACCTTCTGGGCTACAAGACCCAGTTACTGATGGTGAAACTTGGGGAACAGAATCTTGGAATAGGCTTATCTGAGATGGAAAGGAGGAGAAGAGAAGGAAGGAGCCATGCTGTCTTTCCAACCAGATATTCTCCCGACGTGGGTCCACTCGCCCACCATTAGGTGGGAGACAAACTGGTGAGGGTGTTGGCTACAGATCATGCCATTCTTGTCACTAATTTCTATCTTGCTCATTGCCCCCAAGGAGGGACTATACACAAAGCTCAAGCAGCTCTTTACTGAAATTTTTCAATAATAAAATCATAAATAAAATCATAATCAGAGTGGAGAGGGACAGCTGTGAAAATCTAAATCTATCTCTTTTATATGATTAAAAAGACAAAGAACAAAGAGTCTCACACTCATTTTCTAGAATCTCCCTACTTGGTCATTCCCCGCACCAGCCACATGCTGGCTGCTCCCTAACCTCATATTTGCTTTCCTTCATCCTAATTCCTCCACCCTTTTAATTCTTTCTCTCCTGTTGAAGTCTCCCACCTACATACACGTGGGTTGATGTGAGTCAAAGAAAAAGAAATAGCTGCTAGAAGTAAGATGCAAGTGACAGATCAGCAGAAACATGAAATGAGAACAAAAGATGACTGCAGAAAAAGATAAGGTTCCAGGGACTGTGCTGGGATATTAGGGGGCAACCTGGGTCTCCCACCCTCCAGGCTACTGAGATTCCAACTAATTTCACTTAATGGTAAAGGGCTGTGTAAACCCAGCTGGCTGGGGGAGCTTGGGAATGCCCATGCAATTCACATTAGTCATGCCTGTACATAAATCTCACGGGAATGACTACTGCTTCTGCTTATAGGGTACAAAGTTGCAAGAGAGTGTCGTACCCATAGGAAACAACAAGAACAAGGCAGATAAGCTACAAAATCATAGTTTTAAAAAACTAAGAACTGAAGATTTTTTTAAAAAAAAAAAAAAAAAAAAAACCTCTAAATGAGCTAGATTCCATAAATTGGCAAAACCTTCCTTAGAGAGAAGACACCACAGCTGTCTTCATCCCTGGCAAAGCAATGAGAAAGGGAGGGATTGACAATAAATGGAGATAAGGAGAAACCAGCTTAACTGTCCATGAACTTTTAAGGGTTTGGCATTATGGATTAAAATGCTGAGGTTCCCCAGTAATGGAATGAGTCTGCACCCATTTGCCAAAACTTCCTCAAGGGCTTTCTCTGAGTGCAGGGAGGTAGCACAGCAGAAACTCAGAGCAGAGCAAGAGACATGAGAGAAATCCCTGGTGGGTACAATGAGCCTTCATGGAATACAAAAAAGGCTTCCGGCAGGGTCCTAAGCCTTTGCCAAGTGCACCACAGCTGTGCAATAAAGGCTGGGGGCGGGACAGGAGGGTAGAGACAGATTTTTCTGGATGCATAAAGCCAGAAGGCAGAACTGGAAAGCAAAGAGAACTCCTAGTGACCCAAAAAGTTGGTGGCCAAGTTGTAAAACAGAGAGAAGTTCCCCACAGTTCAGAAAACTGGTAGCTGAACTGTGAGATTCCCAGAGTCTTTATGGTGCTAACCTCTCAAGCTCTCTTTGAGAAGGAAAAGTCCCAACACCATCCTCAAAATAATTGAAACCAGAGTGGACTGGATCTAACTAAACCTGCAGCCAGGCCCAGACCCAGCTCAATGACAAATTAGATTCACTCGGGCTCACACACTATCAACCTGAAAGAAGGAGGCCTGGTCTTTTCTGGAAGCAGATATCATTTGCTTCGGTATCACTATTCTTCTACACACAATGATGAGCATGCAATCAAAAATTGTAAGATCTATGATGATGTAAGAAGATGTGACCCATATTCAAAAGAACAGTAGTCAAAAGAAGCATAGCCATAGATGGCCCAGATATCAGAATTAACAAAAAGAATTATAAAATAATTCTGATAAAAGATGGAAAATGCATGAACAGATGGGGGATACCAGCCAAAAAATGAAAGCTATAGAAAAAAATGGAAATGCCGGAAATAAAACTACAATATCAGAAATAATAAAGAATTCATTTTAGGTCTTAACTGAAGACTATACACAACAGAAAGAATAGTGAATAAGTTTGAAATAGTTCAACAAAAATTACTCAAGTTTAAATATAAAGTGGGAAAAAAATGAAAAGGAGAAATGAGTACCTAAGATTTGTGAGACAATATCAAATGGTCTAATAACAAGTAACCAGAGTCCCAGAATATAAAGAGAAAGATATTGGAAAGATAGGACAGAAGAGATATTTGAAAATATAATGACTACAAGTTTTCCAAAAATGATTAAAGATCCAGGAGATCCAAGAAAATCCATCAGATTTCCATCAAAGAAGTTCTTCAGGATTGTAGGAAAAGATATCAGACGGAACCCTGGATCTGCAGGAAGAAATGAAGAACATTAGAAAACGTAAATACGTACGTAAGTACAAAATACCTCGTGTGTCTCTGTGTGTGTGTGTGTGTGTGTGTGTGTGTATTCACACTTTTTAAAAAAAGACTACCAATTGCGTAAATCAAAATTTAATAACTGTTTTGTTTTGTGGGTTTTCTTAAATATGTAGAAGTAAAATATGAGTCAATATAGAAAAACAAAAATTGAGGGGATATAAATGGAATTATAACATTGTAAGGTTCTTATGTTGCTCATGAAATGGTATGATATCACTTGAAGGTAGCCTGTGATAAATTACAGCTGCACGTTGTAACTGAAAGAAACCACCAAAAAAAAAAAAATCACAAAAAGTCAACAGAGAAGACAAAATAGAAAACTAAAGAATACTTGTTTAATTCCTCCCCAACACACACACACACAAAGGCAGAAAAGGAGGAACAGAGAAACAAAAAACAGATGTGATAAGCAGAATATAATTATATCAATGAATTTATTAAATGTAAATGGCTAAACACTCCATATAAAACGTAAAGATTGTAAAACTGGACACAAAAGGAAAACCCGAACTATACTGTTTACAAGAAACACACTTTAAATACAAGGACTTGTATAGACCAAAAGTAAAAGAGTGGGAAAATATATGCCATACAAACACTAAGAACAAGAAAGCTGATATGGCTCTTTTAATATAAGACAAAGAAAACTTCAAGACAAAAAATATTACCAGAAATATAAACATTTAGTAATTACAAAGAGGTTACCTCTTTCAAAAAGTAATAATTATCCATAATGTGTATGTACCTAATGACAGACTTTCTAAGTACATTAAGCAGCATTTGACAGGAGTAGAAGAAACAAATAAACCCATAGTCATGGTTAGAGATTTTAATACTGAGTAGAAAGGAATAGGGTAAGAGGGATCTTTCTCATAGAAAACAGGGGTTCAGTGACATCCTAATAGGGTTATGATTTGTCCCACAAGGATATCTCATTTATTAATGCATTGGCAATTAGTGACTTGTTTCTGTCCATTTCTTTCTTCCATTTCTGTAGGAGTTTCCCACTCCATGTTTTCCGCTTCTTGCAACTACTTTCTTTCCAGAAATCACTCGCATGGGACATTCAGTCACCCACTGCTACATTAGAAAGTTAGGCTTCTCTTGTAGCCTTCCAGTGAATCTCTCCATCATCATCTTGATCTCACCAATAGAGGCTATGAAGAGCAAGGACATCCACCCACTTCTCCTCTTTGCCACCTGACCACCAAGACCCATCCTGCCACCATCCTCACAACTGGCTCCTTCGTATCTTCCAGGTCACAACTTAAATGAAATATCTTCAAAGAGGACATCCTTGACCACTTTATCTAAAATATCTGTCCCCCTCTATGAGTATTCTTGCTCATCAACCTTTCTCTCAGCAATAAAAATAATTTGTAGTTAATAAATCATTTGTTTGATTTTTCTTCTATTTCTTACCTAGATAGTAAGCTATGTAGGATCTGGGACCCTATCTGTCTTGTTCCCTCCATCAGATACCAGGAATGGAAAGCCAAGGCTGAGAGAGGCTATATTATTTGTCCAGCATCACCCATCTAGAAAGTGATGAAACCAGGATTCAAACACTGGTTAGCCCAATAGCAGTCCTTCCCCCACAATGGACTCCTGCCTGCCTACATGAACATTAAATCGTTCCAGGTTTAATACAACTAAAAGAAGAAATGGAAAAATCTATAATCGTGGTTAGATATTTTAATTTTCTCAGTAGAGAGGAAAAGAAGGGGTTACAGTGAATAAATTCTAAGTAACTGGCTTAAAATACAACCTAAAACTATGTGAGAGGTTCCTATACATTAAAAGTAATTCACTCAAGTTTCTTGAATGAATTATTTTCCCACTCTCCATGTTAAGAGTAAGGGTAACACAAGCTACTGTAAAAAATAAATCCCCAAATATCAGTGACTTTACATGAGAGATGTTTATTTTTTATCCTTGTGAAGCGCAACATGCTGTTTCTAATTGATGAGCAACTCTCCTGCAAGTGACAATGTAGCCACGCATCCACGGAAAGAAACTGAAGTATCACATACGGGAAGTCTTTCGGGGCAGATCTGGATATGGTATGTACGGTATACACCAGTGCTTCTCAAACTGTGATGTGTATCACGATGACCCGGAATGGAGGAATGAACATTCCTGGGACCACCCCTGGCGATTCTGATGGAGTACATGTGGGACGGGGCTCAAGAATCTGCATTTCCAGCAAGCTCCAAGGTGATGCTGAGTCTGTTGGCCTGGGGACCACTGGTTGAGCGGCCCTGTCATGTATCACTTCCACTGACAAGTTTTTGGCTAGTACTCTGTAACAGGGCCACGCTCAACTGCAGTAGAGTCTGGTAAATTGAATCTAACTGTACACTAAGAAAGAAGAGGAAATGGGTTTGATGAACAATTGGACAGTCTCTCCTATATGATGTTTTTCAAATTATTAACTTATCCAAGCAACCAGGAAATCAAAAGAGATTTATAAATTAAATTTACAACTCCTTCTGCTAGTCAGTCCTCCACCCTGGATAAGACTTCTCACTTAAGGAATCACAGTCAATTAAGAAAAGATCAATGACTCCATTTTGAAACCCTGTCACTATATCCTAACAAACTGAGGCTAAGAATGAGAAAGGGAAACAAAAAGCCAAAAAACACACATGCATACACACGCACACACACACAGCATTAGCCAAGGAGACCACATTTGTGTACCTGAATCTAGGCAAATCTCTTGCAAATAGAAATGCTAATGGGTCCTTGAGTCTTGATAAAATATTATTAGTGCCATAAGTACACTCACCTCTAGGAGACCACACTTAATGCATATAACTCCCTGACCTTTACGATTTCACTTATATTTTTCAAGATGCCCCTGAGAGTGCTTACTCTCTGTTCCTATTTAGCCATTGGTCATGGGATAACAATGCTCTGTGTTATAAGTAATGGCTCCAAACAGTCATTGCCCTCCAGGGCTTCTTTCATCCCTAGAAAGATTGTGTCTCCAGGATTGGTGGGACTTAGGTCATTTAGTCTCTTCTGGCCTTTGGCTGAAATGTACTTAAAAACTGTCTCAAAAAAAAATAGAAATCTGAACTTCGCTCAGTAACCCTTTCCAATTTTCATCCACTCTCCCTAGCAAGGAATCCTGCCTTAACTTAACCTAAGTGCTTCTCATTGTAGTTAATTCATTTTCCTCTCATTTTGTCCTCAGGGGAAATGAGACATTTGGCCAACAGTATTATAAGTTCAAGAACCTTTCAAAGACTTAGAGATCTAAGGCATAAATTAACTTTATTGCGTGCCATACTATATGACTGATCCTCTACTTAGCACTGGGGATAAAAGGCGGACAAGTCCATTGTCCAGGAAGTAGAAATTATTTGTTAGTAATAACAACGTACCAGTATTTTCAAATATTTCTTGAAAAAAATTTATTCCATATTTCCTCTTTAATGATGAACCTCAGAATAGTATAGATATAACGAGCAATGGTGAAGTCCCTCCTTCTAGGAACTAACCAAAATTGGATTCTCAGGATCTCGGGGGGACACTCTCACAGTTGTCTGAGAGCTGGCTGTGCTTGGCTTAAGTGAGCAACGAGAAAGTCACCTTCGGCGCTCCTCCAGGTTCAGTGCCATTCACAACGATGCATTGAGCGCCATGTCAGGGCAAACGCTGAGCTAGGTGCTATGACAGGTACGAATGAGGGCAGGACTGGTTTCTGCCCTTCTGGAAACTAGGAGAGAAGCAGTCTATTATAGAAATGGAATTACATCACTCCTGAATGTCAAATCTTATTCATTGATGGTGGCTACACTAAGTGCTACATTGAGAATTATGACACTTGGTCTAATGTCGGAGAGAAAGGGCCAGGACTAATCAGCAATATCTGCCTAGGACATGGAATACGGGGGTGGCAGCATGTTTTCCAAGTGTTTTCTATCCCTGTCTAGTATTTCAGACTGGGACTTAATCCAGATAGAGTAAGATTGCTTATCCAACCTACTAATTTCCATTATTAAAGTTGTCTGCAGACAAAGATAAGGTCCCAAGAAGTGGCCACTGGGGCCCCAGGTACCTGGTTGGTCAGCCCTTATTACTCCTACTATCACCCCCAGGAGGGAAGTAAGCCTTTGTTATTTTTCTTTCTTCTCCAGAATGAAAGCTTGAATTGCACAGAATCTAATCTTTCCCCATGTATGTTTGGTGTGATTAATTCCTAAAACCAAAAGCAAATACAAAGTGGAATTCAAAACAAACCTTCTCAATATCTGAGACAGGATTTTTTTTCCCTTTTCCTTGAAGTTTTCTTTGACTCTACTCCCACAGAAATGGCCTCCATTGCACTCCCTTTAGAAGTGTGACCTGAGAATGAACAAACATGCTTTCCTGCGACAGCCTGACATTTTCATAAAGAGCTTTATTAAAATCTGAGAGAGAAAAAAGAAATAATTACAGAAATGCAAATGGTGTAAAAATAGTTTGGTTTCCAAAGCAGAGGTCTGTGACCCTAAGCATACCAGTTGAGTCATAACTAAGAATGAGCCCCCAAATCCTTCATTCTCAGGTGACTGTCCCCCAGGCCTCTGTAACCTGGCAAGAACTAGCAGGACCCCTTGCCTGGCTCCCTTCCCACCTCTCAGAAAGTGACCTTCAGGTGCCTGTTTGTCATCCCAATTCTAGGAACTAGTCCAACGACAAATTCCCACTCTCTTTTACAGTTCCCACCTCCTACCTGAGGTCATCCTCCTCAATTTCATATCTTAGCCATATACACAGTTCCCCCAAAATATTCACGGCTGTGGTAACTGGCATTCACTGAGATCTGATGAAAGTTATTGCTCCTGCCTTTACCTGCTTTGATTGAATTCTGTAAAGACCAAATTTGTTGAGTCATTCCTCCATCTCCCCACCTATACATATAAAGAAATCATCTTACTGAAGTTCACTCACTAGAATTTCAATACACTCCAACTCATCAACCATGGCTTGGCAAGTGAAGCTCTGATTTGAAGAGACCGAGGCTGGTCCAGGCTCGGTGAGAAAGAACACAATGATCAATTAGCAATGTCTGCCGTGGGTGTGGGAAGTCCGCTGGCATTAGCCACAGATGTATTTAACAACCCCAACTTGAATTGCATGGTAACCATAACACTAGCCCAGAGTTACCAAAGAAGAAAAGGGCCATTCTTTCCCGGATGGCTGGGCCCAGATGCATTCATTTAGTCTGTACGAGAAAGCAGCTACAGCAGAGACGGAGCAGCTACAGAGAGAATAAAACCAAGTTTCTAGACCAATTAATCCATTTTTCTAATTAGCTCTAGGCCTTTCCATCACCTCTATTCTACCTTCAGCCAAAAATTAGGCCCTCTTTAAGAAAACCTGGAGTTGTTCACATGATACCTATATCCATCCTCTGTTGCATAGATATGTTGGAATGCTGTGGTGATCACTTTCTTGAACATAATGAGGTCAAAACTGCTGATACCAGGCAGCTTCCTGGGCCACTTAGCCCTCCAGTTCTGAGTAAAATTGAGAGAGGTAATTGGGTTGCAAAACCAAATGGAATCCATCACAAATTAATCTTTTCCTGACTAAGTTATGTGTCCAAGATCCAAACTGATCATAACTTTATAGATTTACAAAAGGACAAGTGATTTCATTCTATCAGCAAATATCCAGGAGTTTAAATGCAGGCACTCTCATAATGGGTATAAAATATTAACATTGTAAAAGCCAAGGATCCTATGTCTAGTCCAGGCTTCTGCTCCTAACGTTGGCTCCGATATGGTAAGAAGTAGGAAAAAATAATAGTCTTGGTATGTTTTTATGCCAGAGGCAACCATATCAAAAAAAAACTATAAGAAATAAGGTGAAAATTAGCTGTAGAGAGAAAAAGGAAAAAAGTTATCTTACATATCATTAAAACTCTCAAGTAGCAACAGAGAATATGAAAAGATAAAGAAAGAAAGGATGTATTCTCCAATACTTCTAGCCTATGCCTATATCAATACCTTAACCTTTGTTAAGATTCTCCTAAGAATCTCAAGGTTTTCACAGTATGAAAAAAATCTTCCCATTAAATGTACTCAGTAGAAGATAGGCTAAGCACAAAGCCACGGAGGAAGCAGGTACAAGGTCAAAGACATCTACTTCACTATTGAGGCAAATTCTTGGTATTACTAGTGCCTGAGTTTCTGGTGAGGCATCATTAAAGAATTTAGAAATAATGAAAATAGCATTAGAGTTAGAACTTGAAGAACAATAAAAAGAAATCAGAGAAGAGACAGGCAAAGTCATCTTAAGGAAATAGAATAATTTATGTAACTTACTCCCTTAATTCAGATTTCATGTTGAACAATTATTTTGTTGTAATTTTTTTCCCATGTCATCTGTAGTGGGTTGAATTATGTCCCTCAAAATGATATGTCCAGATTCTAACATTCTACCTGTGAACGTGACCTTATTTGGAAATAGAGTCTTTGCAGATGTCATTAAATTAAAGATCTCAAGATGAGTTCATCCTGGATTTAGGGTGGGCCCTACCTCCATGACTGGTGTCCTTGTAATAGAAAGGAGAGGTAACTTTGAGACACAGAGACACAGAAAACAAGGTTAGATAAAGACAGAGCAAGAGATTGGAGTTATGCTGCCATGAACCATGAAATGTCAGGAGCCACTAGAAGCTGGAACAGACAAGGAAGTATCTCTTCTAACACCCTCAGAGGGAGTGTGGCCCCCAGAACTGCAAGAGAAAAAAATTCTGTTGTTTTAAGCCACTAATTTTATGGGAATTTATTGCAACAAACTTAGGCAACTAATACATAGTCTGCTTTAAGGAAAAGATCTCACTCACATAAGGACTCAAGTGTCTAGCTCTTAAATAGTTATGTTTAACATTGTACATGTTAAAAATCAGCATTCTATTTCGGTACAGCAATTTTATGCACTTGATATATTAGGTTAGGTTATACTGCAGTGACAATCCCAAATCTAAGTGTCTTAACATGCTACGTGCCCATCAGGGATTGGAAGGGGATTGTGCTCTGCATAGTCACTCATGAACTTAAAATCCACCATATTGTAGCTGCGCCATGTGGAACACACAGCATGTTCAGTGGCAGCAGCAAAAGAGAGCACATTGCAATTTCACACCAGCTCCTGTATCCCTTAGTCCAGAAGAGAAACATACAACTTCTGTTCAGAGTCTACCAGCAAAAGCTAGTCATACAGCCTTGCCTTACTGCAAGAGCAATGGGAAATGTATGGGAATAACTGAAATATTTTGCTTTTACTGCCACATTTGTGAATCCACGCAGGTAACAAACGACTCTTCTTCCTAGTAGACTCAAAAAAGAAAGCTACTAAGCTTGTAAGATTGAAGTTTAGTCCTTCGACTGTGGCAAACTTCTTTTTATGCTTCTTAGGGGCATACCAGGTAGCTTTTTCTGGGCCACATACTATCCTACTATGTCAGCACTATGTGCAGAGAGAACATTTTTAAGTTATTTTTGATGTCTACAGTACAAAAATGCTGACGAAGCTCTCCAAGATCCATCGCAAGTCTAGCACGCTGTAACTTCAATTCCAGACATGCTGCAGCTTCTGATATCACGCTGCAATGTGCAAACCACCCCACCGCCACTCCTCCTTCCAGGTACTATAAAGTTTTGATTCGAACCAGGCACATTGATGGGCACCTATAGTTCCAGCTACTCAGAGGTGGGAGGATCACTTGAGCCCAGTAGCTCAAGTCCAGCCTGGGCAACATAGGGAGACCTTATCTCTAAAAACAAAATAAAACAAAACAAAACAAATATGTATTCCCTGGAATTCTCAGGAAGAGAGTATCCTGGCACACAAATTCTTTGTCAATTGCAACGACCAAGACCAAGAAAGGAAAAATTTTTATGCCAAAACTTCATTACAAGTTCTTCCTGAAGTACCTATAGAGCATTATAACATACTAAGTGGTTTCATGTAAACATAAAAGAATTGTTGATATTCTGAATCGTGTAGCACCTGAGGGTCAACATTCTTAGCAAGACACTGTACTCAGTGTAGGATCACCCCTCCCAAAGCAAGAGGAGAAGACCTCACCTTGAGGGGCTCAAATCATGGAACTCTTCCAGATCTGTTGTGTCTCTGCTTCCAGAAATCATTTGAGATCACACCTATCCCATTCCATCCAGGTCTCAAGGGCCTGAATCCAATCCAAGTTTACTTCCACCATTTCAAACAACAACAGCAAAATCTAGATCCCAATAATTACCACTTGAGTATGATTTAGGGGGAAAAAGCAAACACTCTTCAAATTGCGATCTGCTATAATTTTCAGCTGAGGTAAACAAGCTTTACAAACACAAACGTTTGCAGAAAATTCTTCCTGCTCTGGTAAAAAATGCTTTTAAATTGGTGCAGGTGGTCCTGGTGTGACTCCAGCATAGCATTCGGGTATTCCCTCAGGGGCACGCTCCCTTCCTGCTACTTAACTGTTATTTTTGTCTACAGATTAATAGGCACAGTTAACCTGGAGCTGCGATTTAACCGGTGAATGGGGAATTGGGACCTCAAAGACTGCTGCACAAAGGAGGGAAGCGAGGTTGCTCCCAGAAGCCCTGTCAGTCCCCTGTAATAACACCTTAAGGTCAGCAATAAATGTCTTACCTTGCAAGGGAATTGGCCTGAAGGAAGAGCAGAGGAGAGCTCATTTAACTTACAGCCAACAATCCCAAAGTGGTGGAACTTATTAGAAGTGTCGTGTTCTGTCACCAGCCTTGCACTCTGCTGCTACCCATGTAAAGCAGGGAATCTAGAGATCTCTACTTAGTATCCTCATTCGGTGGTATTATTGGACACCATCATGAACAAGGTCCCCAATACTGTTGCACGAAGCAGAGGAAACCAGATTCTGCCCCAAAAGACTGGCTACAGAGGGGGTGCTTACCTAGATCATTGATTAAAGAGGAAGCAAGAATGCCACATGTATCCGTGGGTAACTTTCTTACAGTTAGTTTAGACTTGAAAGCAAGGCTGTTAATACTAAAGGTCCTGAACAGTCCTGTATTCACAGGTACTCTTAGCCAATATTGACTGAATGAAGATAAATGTTGATAGTTTGTCTTCTGAGCAGATTCTGTTGAGAGTTTGATAAATCCCAATGATAACCCAATTTAAATGATCCATATTAACCTATCAATAAATAATTCATTATCAATTATCTTTTGTAATAGACTATCCAGTGTCCTTCACTGTTTTATAGAAACAACACCTCCAGTTTTGTTCGGTGATATACTTCTTCCTCCACTCTCAGTTGACAGTGTTTGGATGATATTAAAGCCATATCTGGCCTGGCTAACGAGAACATTACATCCTTCAGCCGCCATGGTGGGCCAGGGTAAGCCATCCAACTGAAACCAATGACTTTGGCTGGGAACACAGATGAAAGAGAGAGAGACAGAGAGACAGAGAGAGAGGCTCTCTTGTCACCTCATTTTCCGGCTTGGATTAGTCAGAGCCAGTTTGCCACCCAGAGGGAGAGGCCCAAGCTAAATGACCATAAACAAACCATGGGAAATAGAGAAATCAGAGCCTGACAGTCATTGGTGACATCATTTGAGCCTGAATCCAGCCATGCCTAAAGATGAGATCACCTAAACTTTATTTAAGTCAATAAATTCCCTTTTGCTGTTGAAATATGTTTGAGTAGGAGCTTTCTGTTACTCCAAACTGAAATAATAAAGGTTTGTGCAAGTATGTATCTTACATTGTGAAACTAATCTTAAAATACAAAACAGGCTCTTCCAACAAGAAATTTGCATGCTAGTTAAAATAACACATATTATGGTACCCAGAAGCTGACATTTTTTGTTACATTTTAAACAATGTGGCACTCTGATAAGTTTTCAGGAAAATAGAGCCTGACAAGTTATTATGTTTCCATAGGAAAAGGAAGTGGGGTTACCCAAGGTCTTGTTTTTAATTCTGGCGACCGAGTACAAAAAGGACCCATTACAAAGATGATTTAAGAGTCTTGTTAGAAAGATTTAGAGACCCTGAAACCTCCACCCACCACCATCATTTCTTCCTTTATTGTTCAGAGTGCCTGAAGCTTTGGATTCTGAATTCTAAGTTCTTCGGGGTAAAGACCTGACACTGAAATCTTAGCTACTCAAAGCACAAAGAATGTCAGAGACGCTATATAAATTATACACAGCAGCAGTGATGAGAGAAAAGGAGTTACAAAGAAATTGTGCTCCTAGGAGCTTTATCAAAATAATATTTCAAATTGAAACTAGAAAATCAAGGAAACAATTTGTACTACATAAAAGTGGAAAAATTGGAGAGCTGAGGTTCATGTTTTTAATAAGTTATGATTAACCTAGGAATGGAAATAGGAATTTTATGATCTGGATCTTTCTCCTTCAGTAGAATAATGGCTTGTACTTATTTTTGTAAACTATATTGAAATGAATCTTTAGGTTAAAAGACCAAATCTTTTCTTGGAGACATTTCTTTCTTCTATAATCTATGTATTTAGAAAATTTGGCATATAAACTAATATATTAAGATAAAAACTATAAAACATTTTGAAAAGTACTTGGAATTTTGATGTTGCATTTCAGAAAAAAATACATAATTACAAAGAAGTATGTTACTCTTCAAAGTTTGACAGACACAGAAAATGGCACAAGCAAAAATAGAGGATCCCAAGAGATATTTACAAATGATAATCAAACAAATGTGAGGTAGACATAAACTAATTGACATTGCCATTGGGTAAAGCGTCTTTCTCCCCCTTCCTCCCCTCTACAGAAGAGATAAAAATGGCTCAAAATAGAGGTATTCAAAGGGCAGGTGTATGTATCCTGTAAAATGTCCAAGTTATTAACACTGCTAGACCTTTGCGGCATCTAAGAAAGCAAGAAGGAAAAATTGATTATCAGACTTTTAAAAAATGACAGCTTTATTGAGATGTAATTCACATGCAGGTAAAGTTTACCCTTTAGCTACATGTGAATTACAAACTGCTGAAACTGACTCAAGAAAAGCAATAAAGAGATTAATAATTTGTCCAATTCATTTAGGTTATCTAATTTGTCAGCATGCAATTGTTCATAGCATTCCATTATAAATCTTTATTTCTGTAAATCAATAGTGATTTCCTTTTATTGTCTCTGATTCTAATAATTTGTTTTTGTTTTTTTGTTTGTTTGTTTGTTTGTTTTGTTTTTGCCAGTATAGTTTAAGGTGTGCCAATTTGGCTGATCTTCTTTTTTATGGATTTTCTCTATTGTTTTTCTATTTTTTATTTTATTTTTTTCTGCCCTCATCTTTATTATTTACTTTCTTTTGTTTTATTTGGATTTGGTTTGCTCTTCTTTTTCTAGTGTATTAGGATAAAAAGTTAGGATATTGATTTGAGATCTTTCTTCGTTTTTAATATAGGCAGTTAAAGTTATAAATTTCCTTGTAAGCACTGGTTAGTTGCATCCCGTAAGTTTTGATATGTGTGTTTTTGTTTTCACTCATCTCAAAGTATTTTCTAATTTCCCTTGTGTTTCTTTTTTGATACATAGTTATTGAGGAGTATATTTTTTAATTTCCACATATTTGTAGACCTCCCAAATTTTCCTCTGTTATTGATTTCTAATTCCATTTCATTGTGGTCAGAGAACATACTTTTTTTTTTTTTTTTTTTTACTTCAAGCCTTTCAGTACCTGGCCTCTGTTGGTTTCATTTATCCATCCATCCATCTATCCATCCATCCTTCCAACCAACCATTTATCCTTCCATTCATGTACCTATCTGTCCCCCATCTATTAATTCATTCATCCATCTATCCTTCCAGTTGTCTACCCATCTATCCATCTGTCCATCCATCTATCCATTCATCCACATATCTACCCATCCATCTCCATTCATCCATCCATCCATCCTTCCATCCATCCCATCCGTTCTTCCCACCCTCCTTCCTTCATGTGTCTATCAATCTACTGCAGTAT
>RJWJ010019414.1:0-30311 GCA_004363605.1 Indri indri | reverse complement strand
CGCTTTATTGATATAGGCTTGAGTATGATACTACCAATACTTAATGCTACTGGGGAGGTGACCCATGAATCCTACTTGATTTTCATCACCAAGAGTTCCCTTTCTTGTTTGTTTTCACCAACTGCCTTCTGCCCCTTAGCTTTGTGGCTGTGGCTGTGATCCACTTGATCCTAAGCTTTCTCTCTGTAATGGGAACTTCATGAGCATGCTGCATCATTTGGAGTAGGGGCCACTGGTCTCAGTCAGTAGTTGAGTTTCTATGGAAAATTGCTGTCTGTGGTGCCGTGAACAGAGGTGGTCATACAGATGTAGCCGGAACTCAGACAGGCACAGTCGCTATGCTACTACTGTCTTTGTGATAAGCTTGACAGGCCACCTGGTAATCAGTGAGTCCGTAGTGTACTCAGGGCTGACTCACTGTCATAGCTCAGACTTTGCAGCCTGCCTCATGCTGCCTCAGGTATAGAGCAAGCTCATTTGCACGTATGAACCCATACACTCGGGTTTGCAAATTGGGCAGGGCACATCCTGCCTACAAAGATACTTGGAATGGCTCCCCAAAAGGAATTCATATTTTTCACTTTCATTTTTGAAATTTTCTACAGGTTTGATTCCAGAAAATAAATAAGTCCTTCTAAATCACTTTTTACATTCTTCCATAAAATTGTCTACTTTTAGGGTCTTTCATTCATTTACTCATTCAACCCAAATCTTTTTTTTTTTTTTTTTTTGGGAGACACGAGTCTCACTCTGTTGCCCTCAGTAGAGTGCAGTGGTGTCATTGTAGCTCACTGCAACCTCCAACTCCTGGTCTCAAGGGATCCTCCTGCCTCAGCCTCCCGAGTAGCTGGGCCTACAGGCACGTGCCACCACGCTGGGCTAATTTTTTTTATTTTTAGTAGAGATGGGGTCTTGCTCTTGCTCAGGCTGCTCTGGAACTCCTGAGCTCAAGCAATCCTCCTGCCTCGGCCTCCCAGAGTGCTAGGATTACAGGTGTGAGCCACTGCACCTGGCTCAACCCAAATTTTTGAACACCAACTATTAATATGTTCCAGGAACTCATGGAAGCATCAAAGACACACTTACCTTGAGTCATGGTCCTGGTCTTTGTGGAGCTTAGATCTAGCTAGCCAGAACATCATTCAAACAAACAAGTATTAGTTTGGTGCAAAAGCAATTGTGGTTTTAGCATTGTTGAAATTTGCCATTTGATATTGGAATACATTCTTCAATAAATGCTATTATGTTATACGTCATTTTAATGCACATTTCTTGCCTTATGTTTTTTCTAATGACTTATTACTTGCTGTTTACATTTATTTTAGACTATGGAAATGATATTAGGCAAAAAGCAAATTTTAATGATTTTCTTATTCGAGTTGAAAATGGGTTGTAAAGCAGCAGAGACAACTCACAACATCAACAACACATTTGGCCCAGGAACTGCTAACAAATGTACAGTGCAGTGGTGGTTCAAGAAATTTTTTAAAGAAGACGAGAGCCTTGAAGATAAGGAGTGCAGTAGTAGGCCATCATAAGTTGACAACAACCGAGAGTAATCATCGAAGCTGATGAAGACCTCAACGTCGACCATTCTACGGTCATTTGGCATTTGAAGCAAATTGGAAAGGTGAAAAAGCTCGATAAGTGGGTGCCTCGAGCTGACTGAAAATCAAAAACATCGTTGTTTTGGAAGTGTCGTCTTCTCTCATTGTACACAACACTAACAAACCATTTCTGGATTAGATTGTGCTGTGCCATGAAAAGTGGATTTTCTATGACAACCAGCCATGACCAGCTCAGTGGCTGGACTGAGACAAAGCTCCAAAGCACTTCCCAAAGCCAAACTTACACCAAAAAAAGGTCATGGTCACTGTTTGGTGGTCTGCTGCCGGTCCGATCCACTACACCTTTCTGAATCCCAGTGAAACTATTCCGTCTCAGAATTATGCTCAGCAAATTGATGAGATGCACCGAAAACTGCAACGCCTGCAGCCAGCATTGGTCAACAGAAAGGGCCCAATTCTTCTCCACAACAACGCCCAACCACACACTTCAAAAGTTGAATGAATTGGGCTGTGAAGTTTTGCCTCATCCACCGTGTTCACCTGACCTGTCGCCAACCCGCTACCACTTCTTCAAGTATCTCAACAACTTCGTGCAGGGAAAATGCTTCCACAGCCAGCAGGATGCAGAAAATGCTTTCCAAGAGCTCATCAAATCCTGAAGCACGGATTTTTACACTACAGGAATAAACAAACATATCTCGGCAACAATGTGTTGATTGTAATGGTTCCTATCTTGATTAATAAAGACGTGTTTGAGCCTAGTTATAATGATTTAAAATTCACCACAATTACTTTTGCACCAACCTAATAGTTACACATTGGCAGGTGCTTGATGGAAAAGCACAGTATAACACACAATATGCAAAATTACCCTTTAAAAATTAATAAGCTTACTCATTAGAAATAAATTTCCTAATGTCTAACTATGTATGTTTCTTTTCTAAACTTGGAAGTTTCTTTTCTTTTCATCCGAAAGAGAGATTGAGTTCAACCATAATCTTTCTAAGTCCTTCATTTATGTTGGAGGACAGAAATAAACTGCTTTCTACAGAGTGGTAGGACCACAAAATGTAAAGTTAATCACTCTTTCCTTTGGGGAAAAAAATGCATTCAGACTTACATATGATGTAAATTGACCCGAATCATTAATAACTCTCATAAAGATATGTTTTCCAAGGAAAGAGTCCTTAAATATATCCTGTCATGCCTTAAAATTTGGAAATAAATATTACAGGACCCCAAATTTGAGGCATATCTATGATAAGAGGTGCTCATGAATATTTTTTAAATGAATTAAAAAATGAATCTACCTTTGATATTTGCATCACAGGCATCCATTAAAAAGGAACTCTCTGTGACTACTCACTGCTCACTCTAACCATTCTTACTGGGTCATATACCTGACGGTGAGCAAGTCATGCAGATGGGGGGCTTCCACCACTGGCTATGGCTGAATTTTCACATGATACAAAATGTGTAAATGGACGTTTCTCCTTTTCTTTTTTTAAAAAATTTCATACATATATCTGAAATTGTATAGACCACACCTTTCTAGGCCATTCCTTTGCCAGGAACTCCTTGATGAGTTAAATGTTTTTAATTGTGAATTACTATGATCATTGATATGAATACTATTTGCTTTACTTCTGAATAACACGTTTATTTAGCTTTTATGTGGTAAGATCACTGTGAAGATGGACTTAGGTGCGACAGAGGGGAGGGAGAGGACGTTTTCCTACCTGGTCTGCCTCTAAACTTACCCAACCCTTTTGCAAGTCTTTCTTGGAAAAAAGTATATATCATTAAAGATACAATTTCTCCACCTACTATAATGAGTGTATTAGTCTTAGAATATACAAGGCGACTCAATAATTGTAGCAATGTAATGGTAGGAACTGGTTTTATTAGAGTGGTTTCCACATATCAATTGTAATTTTTTGGATGGAATTTCTAAACTAAAACCTTCTAAGTGGCTCTCAGTGAATAACACTGATAAAGTTTACAGAACATCAGATCTCCTGATTAAGTTATCGGAATTTCTGCTCAGAACAGTCAAACAATAAGATAAAAGAATAAAAGCAGATAAAAGAATGGGAAGTTAAAATACCATAATGCAATTTACTTTTTTAAAATCCAATTAAAGCATAAACACTCAAAAAAAAGCCACAAAGTCTTTTTTAACTTAATTATGGAAGAGACGTATCATAATTTCTGCCACATTTTATTGGTCAGACAAACCAACCCTGAGAATGCCAGGAGACAAAAATTTTGGGGGTGCTTCTTGGAGGCTGACTACAGGCCTTGGGAAGCTCATGTCTTCACTTGGCCAACCTGGATGGCTCAATGTGGAAATCTGAGCCTACACTTTCACCTGGATGTCAGTCTATTTTCTTAGCAATGTACAATCACTTTGTGTGTGCAAACACTATTTTGAAGTTAGACACTTTAAGACCACGCACTTTTTTTTTAACAACTTTATTGAGATAGCATTCATATACTACTAAATTCACCCAAAGCGTACAGTTTAATGGTTTGTAATACATTCCCAGAGTTGTGTATCCATTGCCACAATTTTAGAACATTTTCATTATCACAAAAAGAAACCCCTCACCTCACATCTATCACTTTCTAATTCCCACCCTTCTCTGCTCCACCAGCCCTCGGCAACTATGAATCTACTTTCTGATTCTGTAGATTTGCCTATTCTGGACATGTCATATAAGTGGAATCGTACAATGTGTGGTGCTTTATGACTGGCTTCTTTAACTTAGCATAGTGTTTCTGAGGTTCATCCGTGTTGTAGCATGAATCAGTACTTTCTTTTTCATTGCTGAATAATATTTTATTATATGGTTATGTTAATAATGTAATTTATTTATCTGTTCATCATTGATGGACATTTGGGTTGTTTCCACCTTTTGCCTGTTACAAATAATGCTGCTATGAACATTTGTGTGCAAATCTTCATGTGGAAGATGTTTTCATTTCTCTTGGGTATCTACCTAAGAGTGGAATTACTGGGTCATGTGGTAATTATATGTTTAACCATTCGTTTACCATTTACATTCCCCCTAACGGTGTATGAGGGTTCTAATTTTTTCACACCCTCACCAACAATTGTTATTCATTACCTATATTTTGATGATAGCTCTAACACACTGAATAATGACTCCGCCCCCCTAAATATACAGGTCCTAATCCCTGGAACCTGTGAATATCACCTCGTATGGAAAAGAGGTTTGTGCAGATGTCATTATGTTAAGGATCTTGGGAGGGGGATTATTCTGGATTATCCAAGTGGGCCCTACATAAGTGTTCTCAAAAGGGACAGTTACTAAGAAGGAAGCAGAAGGAGATTTACTGTAGAAAGAAGAGGGGAGGCAGGGTGATTATACAGGAAAAGAGCAGAATGATGTTGCCATAGCCAAGGAATGCCAGCAGCTACCAAAACTGGAAGGTTCCCTCCCAGAACCTTTGGAGGGAACACAACTCAATCAGCACTTTAATTTCAACTCAGTGGAGCTGATTTCAGGCACTTGAGGGAATACATTTCTCTTGTTTTAAGCTATCGAGTTTGTAGACATAGGGAACTGGTACAATAGCCGTCCTAGTGAGTGTGAAGTGGCACCTCATTGTGGTTTTGATTTGCATTTCCCTGATGGCGAATGATGTTGGGCATCTTTTTAGGTGCTTACTGACCATTTGTGTATCTTCTTTGGAAAAGTATCTATTTAGATCCTTTGCCCTTTTAAAAATTGGGTTATATGTCTTTTTATTATTGAGTTGTAAGAATTCTTTATCAATTCTAGATATAAGTCCTTTATCAAAGATATGATTTGCCAAAACTTCCTCTCATTCTTTGGGTTGTCTTTTTAATCTCTCGATGGAGACCTTTGAAGCACCAAAGTTTTAAATTTTGGTGATGTCTAGTTTATTTTTTTCTTTGGTTGCTTTTTTGCTTCTGCATTTGGTGTCATATCTAAGAAACCATTGCCAAATCCAAGGTAATGAAGATGTACTCTGTTTTCTTTTAAGAGTTTTGCAGTTTTGCTCTTACATTTAGGTCTGTGGTCCATTTTGAGTAAATTTTTCTATATGGTGTGAAATAGGGATCCAACTTGATTCCTTTCCACCTCGATAGTCAGTTGTCCCAAGTACCATTTGTTGGAAAGATTATTTTTTCCTCATTGAATAATCTCAGAACCCTCGTCAGAATCAATTTACTGTAAATATGAGGGTTTATTTCTGGACTCTTATTTCTATTCCATTGATTTATATGTCTGTCTTTATGCCAGTAATGCACCATTTTGATTACTGTGGCTTTACAGTATGTTTTGAAATCAGGAAGTGTGAGTCTACTAACTGTTATTTTTCAAGTTTGTTTGTGTATTCTAGGTACCTTGGCTTTTCTATTTAAATTCAAAGATCAGCTTATTTAATTTCTGCCAAGAAGTCAGTTAGAATGCTGGGGATTGCACTGAATCTATAGATAGATTTGGGGATTATCACCATCTTAACAATATTAAGTCCTCTGATCCATGACCCATTTATTTGGGTCTTCTTTAATTTTTTCAACAATGTTTTATAGTTTTCAGAATACATATTTTGCAATTCTTTTGTTAAATGTATTGTTAGATGTTTTATTCTTTTTGATGCTATTGTAAATGGAATTGTTTTCTTAATTTTATTTTCAGTTTTTTCATTGCTACTATACAAAACTACGATTTTTTTGTATATTGATCTTTTATCTTACAACTTAGCTGAACTATTTATTAGTTCTAATGGCTTTTTAGCGGATTCTTCAGGATTTTCCATACAAGATAATGTCATCTGCAAATAGAGGTAACTGTACTTTTTCCCTTCCAATCTAACTGCTTCCCCCTGCCCCCATTTTCTTACCTAATTTCTCTGGCCAAACCTCCAGTACAATGTTGAATAGAAGTGGTGAGAGCACATATCCTTGCCTTATTCCTGACCTTAGGGGGAAGGCATTCAGTCTTTCACCATTGAGTGTGCTGTTAGCTGTGAGTTTTTTGTAAATGTCCTTTATCATTTTGAGGAAGTTTTCTTCTATTTCTAGCTTGTTGAGTGTTTTAATTAAAGAGTGTTGAGTTTTGTCATGTGTTTCTTCTGCATGTATTAAGATGATCACGTGGTTTTGCTTATTATGATATTGATATGGTATATTACATTGACTGAATTTCATATGTTGAGTTACCCTTGCATTCCTGGAATAAATCCCACTCGGTAGGTAATGATGCATAATCCTTTTAATATGATGTAGTATTCAATTTTCTAGTATTTAGTTGAAGATTTTTGTGTCTATATTCATAAAAGATATTGGATATGGAAGTTTTCTTTTCTTGTAATGTCTTTGTCTGCTTTTGTTATCAGGTAATTGTGGCCTTGTAGAATGAATTGGGAAGTGTTACCTTCAGTTCTATTTTTTGAAGAGTTTGTGAAGAATTGGTATTAATTCTTTAAATATTTGGTAGAATTCACCAGTTGAGCCATCTAGTCTTGGGTTTTCCTTTGTTGAAAGTTTTTGATTGCTGATTTAATCTCTTTACTTGTTATAGATCTATTCAGATTTCTTATTTCTTTTTTTAAAATTTTAATTGACAAATAAAAATTGTATATATTTATGGTGCACAGCATGATGTTTTGAAATACATATACATTGTGGAATGGCTAAATTGAGCTAATTAACATATGTAGTACCTCACATACTTATAATTTTGTGGTAAGAACATTTAAAAATCTACTCTTTGAGCAATTTTTAAGCATATAACAGATCATTACTAACTACAGTCACCATGCTATACTTATTCCTCTTGTCTAATTGAACTTTTGTATCTTTTAACAAACATCTCTCCAATCTCCCCACCTCCGACTCCCGGTAACCATCATTTTACTCTCTGCTTCTATGAGTTCAACTGTTTTAGATTTCACATTTGAGTGAGATCACACTGTATTTGTCTTTCTGTACCTGGCTTATTTCACTTAACATATTGTCTTCCAGGTGCATCCATGTTGTCGCAAATGATTTAGGATTTTCTTTTTTTAAAGGCAGAGCAGTGTTCCATTGTATATATATGCCACATTTTCTTTATCCATTCATTTGTTGATGAGCACGTAAGTTAATTCCATGCTTGGCTATTGTGAATAGTGCTGCAATGAATATGGGAGTGCAGATATCTCTTTTTGGCATACTGATTTCATTTTCTTTGGATATATACCCAGTATGGGATTGCTAGATCATATGGTAGTTCTATTTTTAATTTTTTTGAGAAACCACCGTACAGTTTTCCATAATGGCTGTACTAATTTACATTCTCACAACAGTGTACAAGGGTTCCCTTTTCTCCACATCCTTGCCAACACTTGATATTTTTCTTCTTTTTGATAATAGCAGTTCTAACAGGTGTGAGGTGATATCTCATTGTGGTTTTGATTTGCATTCCCTGATGATTAATGATGTTTAGCATCTTTTCATATACCTGTTGGCCATTTATATGTCTTCTTTTGAGAAATTTCTACACAGTTCCTTTGCTATTTTTTCCCATTTCTTTTTGAGTTGGCTTCAGTAGTTTGTACTTTTTAGGAATTTGTTCATTTCATCTCCGTTATCTAATTTGTTGGCATACAGGTATCCAAAATATTTGTTTATAATTTTTTTATTACTGTAATATCAATAGTGATGTGTCTTTTCATTACTGATTATACAAATTACCACTATGAGGAATGAAAGATAAGATTGTGCTACCTTGCAAATATCAAAAGGATAATAAGGCACTACTATAAACAAGTTTACACACATAAACTTGACAACTTAGAGAAATGGAAAAATTCCTTTAAAAACAAACTAACATAACTCACTCAATATTATATAAATAATTTGAATTATTCCCATTAAGGAAATTAAAATTTTAACCTAAATACTCCCCAAAAAGAAATCTATAGGTTCATATGGTTTCACTGGAGAATTCTACCCAATGTTTAAAGAAGAATAACACCAATTCTACACAATCTTTTCCAGAAAATAGACCAGAACACTTCCAAATTCATTTTATGAAACTAATATTACCTTGACAAAAATTATACAAAAAAGAAAACTACAGACTATATCCATCATGAATATTGATGCAAAACCTTAACAAAATATTAGCAAACAGAATTCAGCAACAGGCCAGGCATGGTGGCTCATGCCTGTAATCCTAGCACTCTGGGAGGCTGAGGTGGGAGGATTGCTTGAGCTCAGGAGTTCAAGACCAGCCTCAGCAAGAGTGAGACCCATCTCTACTAAAAATAGAAAGAAATTAGCCAGGCAACTAAAAATAGAAAAAAACTAGCCAGGCGTGGTGGTGCACACCTGTAGTCCCAGCTACTCAGGAGGATGAGGCAGAAGGATTGCTTGAGCCCAGGAGTGTGAGTTTGCTGTGAGCTAGACTGACACCATGGCACTCTAGACCAGGCAACAGAGCAAGACTCTGTCTCAAAGAAAAAAAAAAAAATAGAATTCAGCAATATATAAAAGGAATCATACAACATGACCAAGTGGATTCCAGAGAAGTAAAACTAGTTCAGTATTTGAAAAACAGTCAATGTGATCCACCATATTACCAAGCTAATAAAGAAAATCACATGAGCATCTCAATAGATGCAGAAAAAGCATTTGAAAAATTCAGCACCTATCCAAGATAAAAATTCTCAGGAAACTAAGAATAGACAAGAACTTCCTCAACTTAATAAGGAACATCTACAAAAAATCCCATAGCTAACATTGCACTTAATAGTGAAAAATATCCCCTTAAGACTGGAAACAAGGCAATGATGTATACTCTCACCACAATTATTCAACATATTGTTCAAAGTTTTAGCTTGTGCAAGGCAAGGCAAGAAAACAAAAAGAATATAGATACAATACTTAGCACTACTGACCTGCATACTTTAAAATAGTTAAGATGGTAGATTTTATGTTTTGTGTTTTTTATCACAATTAGAATTTTAAAATGCAAAAAAAAAAAAAAAAAAAGTGAATCCAAAAGGAATAAATACAACCATCCTTACTGGCAGATGATGTGATTGTAGACATGGAAAATCCCAAAGAATCTACAAAAATCTCCTAGAAGCAATAAGTGAATTTGGCAACGTCAAGGAATACAATATGTTATGAATACAGTAAACATTAAAAAGTCAATAGTATTTCTGTGTACTAGAAATAAACATGTGGGTACTAAAATTCAAAATATAATACCATTTAAAATTATTCAAAAAAAAAATTTACTTAGGTGTAAATATAACAAAATATGTACTGGAATTGTATGCTAAAAACTATAAAATGCTGATGAAAGAAATCAAAGAAGACCTAAAATATTGGAGAGATATACTGTGTGTAGTTAACTATCAATGACTTTAGCAAGCTTTTTTATAGATATAGCCAAGATCAAAAAACAATATAATCTAAAGCTTATATGAAAAGGCAAAAGAACTATAATAGCTAAAACAATTTTGAAAGGGAATAATAAAGTGGGAGAAATCAATCTACCTAATTTCAAGACATATTTTGTAGCTACATCAATCAAGGCTGTGTGGTAGTGACAGAGGATAGACATGCAGACCAATGGGACAGAGTAGAGAACTCAGAAATAGACCCACACAAATATGTCCAACTGATTTTTGACAAAAGTGGAAAAGCAATTCAAGGGGGAAAGATAAACTTTTTATCAAACTGTGCTGGAACAATTGAACATCCATAGGCAAAAAATGAAACTATATAAAAGTTAGCTTATGTGGATTGTGGACTTAAATGCAAAAAGATAAAACTGTAAACTTTTAGAAGAATATGTTGGAGACCATATTTAGTCCTAGGGCTGGACAAACAGCTCTTAGACCTGACACCAAAAGCACACTCTGTAAAAGGAAAAATTGATAAATTGGACTTCATTAAAATTAAAAACTTTTGCTCTGCAAAACTTTCATTCTCTGTTAAGAGAATGAAAAGACAGGCCACATACCGGGAGAAACATATTTGCAACTTATGTATCCAACAAAGGACTAAGATCCAGAATATATAAAGAATTCTCAAAACTCAACATTAAAAACAACAAATTCCAATTGGAAGACGGGGAAAAGAACAGACATTTCACTAAGGATATGAAGATAGCAAATGAGCACATGAAAAATGTTCAGCAACATTAGTGGTTAGGGGAATGCAAACTAAAATC
This sequence comes from Indri indri, assembly GCA_004363605.1. Classification (NCBI taxonomy): domain Eukaryota; kingdom Metazoa; phylum Chordata; class Mammalia; order Primates; family Indriidae; genus Indri; species Indri indri. The sequence goes on along the minus strand of RJWJ010019414.1, from coordinate 19,516 downwards.
AAAATAAGGTATCACTATACACCTCTCAGAATGGCTAAAATAAAAAATGTTGATGAGGATGTGGAGAAACTGGATCACTCATACCATTCGAACAATGTTATAGCTACCCTGGAAAACAGTTTGGCAATTAAAAAAAAAAAACTAAACATGCAACTACCATATGATCCAGCAATTCTACTCTTGGGGCTTTGTCTCGGAGAAATGAAAACTTATTTCACATAAAAACCTGTACACAGATGTTTATGGCAACTTTATTTGTAATAGACAAAACAACCCAGATATCCTCCAATGGGCGAGTGACTAAACAAACTGTGATACATCTGTATATGGAATTCTACTTAGCAATAAAAGCAAAGAACTATTGATGATGACACTTGAAAGAATTATGCTGATTGGAAAAAAGCCAATCCCAAAAGGATACATACTGTATGGTTATATTTATATAACATTTGTGAAATGACAAAATTAATAGCAATTAAGAACATATTGGTGGTGGCCCGGGGCTAAGGAGGAGATGGAGTTTGGATGGCAGCATGTAGTATGTGTAGGGTTAAAAGAGCAACATGAGGGAGCTTTGCAGTGATGAGAATGTTCTGATCTTCATTACGTCAATGTCAATATCCTGGCTGTGATATTGTCCTATAGTTTTGCAAGATGTTACCATTGGCAGAAAACAGGATAAAGGGTATATGAAATCTTGCTGTATTATGTCTCACAGCTGCATGTGAATATGCACTTATTTCAAAATAAAAAGTTTAATTAAAAACAAACATACAAGCCAAAAGATACATAAACAGCCTAGAAGTCAAAAAACGATCATGGATTCTCTGAAATGAAAACCTAGCTATTCTTATAGTATGCTACCATAATGCATGGCTATTCTATAAAGCAATATTACCCAATGGTAAGTCATTTGTTTATAGGTAAATGTCCTATGCATTAAGGAATACAGAGGCTCCGCTATTCTGAAACTAGGTCATGGACACATTTCTGCCAGCTTATGACACTCAGACACTGATGTTCACTCTGAAACTGCTACAGGGTCTGCAATGCATGAGAACCATGGAAAAGAAAATTTCTTATTAAGCGATGCACCTTGTTATAAAGAACTCCTCAGTATTTTAAATGAAAAACCTATGGTTTTAGTAAATTCAAAACCTTGATGTGTAAATTGAGTGTTACAATTTTACAGTGCTTTTGTTTTTCTTAAAAAGCCAAGTATAAAGAAAAAAAGCAAAGAAAGAGTCCTCATATCATAATAATTTCTAAAGCATCTCTTACCTTTCCCTCTGTCATCTCTCTCCCCTCTTCTCTATTCAACAAATGAGTCAGGAGATTCTTAATTTATTTAAATACATTCATGTGAGTTTTGCTTTTTTTTTAAAAAAAGATGCCATTCTGTGGCCTGAATCACCTGCACACTTTACAGACTCGTATGCACGATTTTATGATCCCAAGAGCATTCCGCCATGCAGACAATGAAGAGCTTGATGTGCAGTCGAGGGCGCCAAGCCAGCCCTGCTCTTTTCTTTCCTATTGGTTTTTCTGATAGGTTTGTCTTGTTCCAGAAAGGTTCTCAGGTAGTCTCTAGAGCCTTAATAACTTCCTCTTCTCAGAATAAAATAGAAATGAGCTAACCACTCATTTCAGAGGCCTCTCAGGAATGAAAAGAATCATAAACTACACATACCCAGCGGTGACAGAACTCTCCTGAACTTAGCTCTAGGAAATCCCAAAGTTGGGTTTGTGCCATACTCTCAATCTGCATATTTGTTTGTTAACTGGAATTTTTCGTGACAGACTGTTCCTCGCTTCTGTTTAATGTGTTTGTAGAATGAATTCACCACAGGAAATTTAAGAAAAATTATTTATTTATTTATTATTACGATTTTCACTGGCACTTAATAATTGTACATATTTATGGGCTACAGAGTGATGTTTCGATACATGCGTACAATGTGTAATGATCAAATTAAGGTAATTAGCATATCCATCACCTCAGATATTTATCACTTTTTCGTGGTGAGAACATTCAAAATCCTCTCTTCTACTTATTTTGAAATATATGATATATTAACTGTTAAGTCTAGTCACCCTACTGTGCAAGGGAACACTAGAACTTATTCCTCCAATCTAACCGTAACTTCGTACCTCTCCCCATCCCTCGCTCCTCCCTTCCCTTCTCGGCCTCTGGTAACCACTGTTCTCTAAGTAAAATTTTTTTGGCAAATGCTTACAATTTTCTGGTTTTGGATACCCAAATTTTATTTCACAAGCTGAAAACTAAGGACATTGACTCGTGTACACATTAGAAGGCTTTACTCCTAGTACTACATTGTACTCTCTATACAGAGATACTTAGCTTTTATTAGAGCCACTGATTGTGGATACTTATACGTAAGTTTATGATTTTCTGGGTCTGGTTCATCCTCAGGGTTCCCCTTAGTCCTCATAAAAGACTGGGAATGTGGTGAGCACAAGACGTTTTCAATGATTTTGAGATTGTTAGAGGCATTGACCATGGCAGTTATTTCCTTTCCTAATTAGTATTTTGAAAGTCAAATCAAAATCAAGAAACATTGGTTGACTACCACTTGTCACAAGATATGGTACCAGGCTTTGGGCAGTGTGACCAAGTAGCATAAGCCCAGCTTTTGCCCTCCAGTAGCTTGCAATCCACTATCCAAACAAATATAAATATATTCAGTAAGGATATTGACTAATAGTGCAAGATGGCAATAAAACCTGTTGTGGAGAAACAGTTTTTTCTGTATTAAATGAGTTATATTATGATGCATGATCTGAGTTCAGCAGAGGGAGAAAATAATTCAAGCTCAAGTCACAAAAGGAAGGCTTGATATCAGAAAGGACATGGGATGAGAGCATCCGTGCTAAAGATGTTACTTTCTGATTTTTTAAAGAAATAGATTCTATGTCATTCAATCTGTCCCCAAGGATCAGAATTGTCATCAACCAATATGTTAATTCTCTAATTAGAGAATTACATATTTCCTGAAAGCAATTTCAGAATACTTTTTCTTCCCCTTCTTGGCCCTGCCAATCCCAAAGCCTGTGCTGTAGCATGGTAGTTCTGCTGGGAAAAATGCCGAAGAACTTTCTTGCTATTCCCCACAAGTTCCTTTGGCTTCAACCTCAGAAATTGCCCTGGTGAATGAAGCTTCACGGGCTGCAGTCAGCAGAAAGACGGAGCTAATAAGGCGCTTTTCTCCCCCATGGGAAGATAATAGGCACATTTTTCACAGTGTTACTCTGTCACGGAGAAGTTAAAAAGCTGGCTTAGTGTGTCTCTCTGGAAATCTAGAGAGACACATCAAGCAGGGTTGCAAATGGGCACTCCAAGGGAATCCATGACAGATTTCAGAAATCCTGATGAACAGAATGGCCCCAGAGATTCCCCAGCCAGACCCTTTTATCAACATGAATGATTCCAGCATGAACATGGTGTTACCACAGGATCCAGCTAGTCCCACAATATCGAAGAAACACCAAGAACATACCACATTCACTCAAAAACAGTATGAAAAGTTGGAGGCTCTGTTTGGCCAGAGTATGTTCCCAGATAAAAATCTCTAGAAGGAACTAGCTTTGAAACTCAACCTACCAGAGTTAACAGTGAAGGTTTGGTTCAGGAACAGACGATTCAAATTGAGGAAGCAGCAGTGGAGCTAGCAGCAGCAGCAGCAGCAGCAGCAGCAATCATCAAAGCAACCAAACCAAATTCTTTCAGCTGAGACTATGCCCACTTCACCCAGAATATCCACCAGTCCTTACTCTTTTTTTCCTGTGGTTTCAGATTTCTGCAGCTCCTTTCTATCTCTGTCCTTTGATCCTTCCAATTGGGCATGTGACTGTACCTTCACTGAGAGTCCCGCAAGTGATTTCCAAAAGCAGGATCTTCAGTTGGAGAGGCTGGTGGCCTCCATTTCTGCTTTGTATGCTGATGCTTATGACATAGACCAAATCACAGATATGTACAGTTTTCCTGCTGAGGTTGAGATATTCTGTTTCTTCCACCGTCTATATCAGTATCTCTCACCACAAGGTCTCAGATAGGAGGACAGGGTTCCTCTGTCAGCACCCTTGCTGTCCCAGCTGTAGGTCTATCACCTGGGCAAACCTGGTCCAGTATGACACGCCAAGGCTTTGAAGATTAAAGTCTAAGAGACAGGCTGGAATTTCAGAATACCTCCAATGTCACAGACTTTGGATTTCTCTGATCAAAGTGCTAATAAATACCAGACCATTTAGAAAAGAGGTCTTCTTGCCTCTTATATATGATTCTTCTTTTCCTTTGATTTTTAACCCAAATATCTAGGTCTTTGTCTCTTTGATTTCCATGGAAATGTTGTTATAACTAGGGTTTTTCCACATGTAGCTCAGCACTACAAAATCAGCCTCATAATCCTCTCTGGGGAGAAGTCTTCCTAGTCTTTTAGCCAATGAAACTCCAAAATTCCCTCTTCCCAAAACTGTCTTGGACTTTTATTTAAAAGAGGGACAGTGGCTCCTGGGGTCACCTGCTTTTGATGAGAGAAGGTTATCGACTTGTATTTTATTTCTAGTCTTTGTGTTTGAGGGTTTTAAAATGGGATTTTCAGCTGAAATTTGAGGAGAAATCATCATCACCATTAGTTTTAACATAGTTCAACAGGCCAGACATAGTAAGAGCTATAAAAACGGGCGTAGGAAGGGGTAAAACAGATTTTCGAAGATGGGATGATTATCTAGGAAAACTAACAAAATCAAACTTTTGGAATGACCTTTTAGCACATTTTCCAGCTACACAATCAACAAAATTAATAGCATTTCTCAACACCGGTAATAAAGAAACTTGGTAAAATAAGCACCTCTCAATAAAAAATTTAAGGTATCTAGTAATTAACAAAGAAAATTAAGACCTCTGTGGAGAAAACTTTAAAACTTAAAAAATGACATAGAAAATGTTTTCAATAAAAGGCAATTGAGGCTGTAAAATAATAAATTTAATTTTTATTTTTTATTTTCCTTTTTTTCACTGTCTCTGAACAAAAGTAATAAATTTAAAGGGATTAAAATCATGCAAAGTGTTTTCTCCAAACACAATGGAGAAGGAGCCAGGCTTAGTGGCTCATGGCTGTAATCCCAACTACCTAGGAGGCTGAGGTGAGAGGATCACTTGAGCCCGGGAGTTCAAGGCTTCAGTGAGCTATGATCATGCCACTGTACTCCAGCCTGGGCCACAGGGTGAGACTCCATCTCTAAAAATAAAATAAAATTAAAAAAAAAATGTAAAAGGAAGGTTTCAAATCAGTAAGTTTTTTTTAAACAGGAAAGAAGCTGGCATAGTTTTATAAATATCTATCAAATTAAACTTTAAGGCAAAACCCGTTGTTAGAAATAAAGTATTAATACAATACAAAAAACAATTAACCTGAAAGGTATAATTCTGAACTTGTATACATTTAATAACATATACCCAAAATATATGAAACAGAAATTAACAAAATTCTTGGGGAAACTTGACAAATACATAATCATAATGTGAGATTGATAATAACTAAGTCTGCAGAAAGAAGGAAATAAAGCCTAGAGCAGAAATGAAAGAACAGAAAAGCAATAGAAAAAAAAAAATCAATGAAATCAAAATCTGTTTCTTTGAAAAGATCAACAAAATGACAAAACTTTAGCTAAATTGACCAAAAGAAAAAAAGAAATTGCTAGACGAAAAAGTGGATTTTAGTACCAATCTTACAGAAATACAAAGCATTATAAAGAAATACTGTGAATAATTGAATGCCAACAAATTAGATAACTTAGATGAAACAGTCAATTCCAAGGAAGACCCAAAATGCCAACTCTGACTCAACAAGGAATAGAAATGCCATGAATAGAGCTTACTGTGGTACGAATGTGTCCCTCACAGTTCATGTGTTGGAAATTTAATCCCTAATGCAACAGTGTCAAGAGGTAAAACCTTTAACAGGGGATTAAATAAAGCCCCCATGAATGGATTAATGCCATTACTTTGAGAGTGGGTTAGTTATCTCAGGAGTTAGTTCCTGCTAAAAAGATGAGTTTGGGTCTTTTCCTCCTCCCCTTTCCTTTCTCCCTCTTCCTCTTCTTCCCCACCCCACCTGCTCTCTCGTTCTCTCGCCCTTCCACCATGGATGACAAAGCACACAGGCCCTCGCCAGATTCAAGCTCCTCCACCTTGGGTTCCCCAGCCTTCAGAACTGTAAGAAATAAATCTCTGTTCTTTAAAAATAAAAATAAAAATAAAAGCTGGCTTAGATGCCTAGAAAGGTAGCAGTAAGCCTCCTGATTTACAGCACACATCCTTCTACCAGTGTCCTTTCAGACAGTCTGTCCTGCTTTTGAAAACCTTTCTTAGCTATTATTGCTCTATCGCTGCATGGTGAGTATGAGCGAAAGGCAGCAAAGTGAACCAAGCACTGGGCTGGCATGTAGATTCCCTGGCTTCCAACAACAGAGAAATTATTTCCTAGTCCTTGCTTCTCTGCCTGTAAAAATGAAGAGCACAGACTTATTTGCTGTGCCTGTCCATGAGGTCTACTTAGGGGATTTGGTTGGATGGATTATAATTCTGCATAGATAAAATGTCTTACTCTATAATATGCATATTTTAAACCCCTCTGTACCGACAAATGTAATCCTTGGGAGCTTGATCCTACTTGTAAGTCTTAACATTTTTTCCCTTCTTTTGAAGGTTGCTGGACATTGAGAGTGAAATGATCAAATTTGCCAGTTATTATGTTGGAGTTGCTGTTGGAGTACTTATTTCTGGATATATTCAAGTTAGTAGCTCCTCCATTTATTTACAGATGAACATTTGGGTTCAAAGATGTTGCAGTGAAATGCAGAGTATTGTCACCCTTTAAGCTATTCAGAAACCCTAAGAACTACAGTTGTATGTCAGGAGGACATGAGAGAATGGGGAGGCATGAAAAAATGGCGATTTAAGATCAATATTGTCTTATTTGGGGTGCCTTCTTTTACACATGAAGAAAGAGAAACTCACTAGGGTGAAGTTCAAAAGTCGTGGGCCTTCTTAAGTGTTAGAGCTGGATTCAAGCCCAAATCTCTGGCTACCTTGTCCAAAGTTGTTCTCGCCTCCACTTTTAGCAGCAGATGCTGGAGGTCATACCTTATTAGTTCCCAAGAAGAAGCATTTTGTAGATCATTTCCCTTTTTTTCTCAACTCTTGTATGGAAAGTATTTTCTTTTGAGAAGAGAAGGAGGAATCGGCAAATACTTGTAACACTGTAATGCTAAATGTTCCTTTGTCCATTTACAGATATGTTTTTGGGTGGTTGCTGCTGCTCGTCAGGTACACAAAATGAGGAAATTGTACTTTAGGAGAATAATGAGAATGGAAATAGGATGGTTTGACTGCAATTCAGTGGGAGAGCTGAATACGAGATTCTCGGAGTAAGTAGCTGGTAGGACAATATTTTAAAGTGTGATTTTTGGATAATAAAACTCCTGTTTCTGAATTATATAACATTTTTAAAACATTTTCAGTTATATTTGATACATTCGGTCTCTTAAGTTGGACTTTCATAGGTAGCATGGCTTTTTCAAAGGCTTTACCAAATATGGCCATTAAAAATTGAAAGCCAAAATACTGCAATTTGGTTTGTAGGCTTTGATAAAAATGTTAGAAATAAAGTATTATAGAAGAGGGTTAAAAGCATTATTTGGCCTCAGAAGGAGAAATTGAGGGATGTCACAATCTGCATATATATAAGGAAAAGCAATACAATTAAAAATAATTATCTCGCTATGTCTGGGGGGGCAACTTCTATACACGAAACAAAAAAAAGTCCAAATATAGTTTGAGATATATTAAAACTAAAAAACTGGATTTAAATTCAGTTTACACCTGAATATTAGTTTGAATCATTAATAGCCTCCCAGAAGATCTGAATAAGAGTAATTAGAATCAGTTGAACACTACTGAATTGAACTTCGAGGTCCCTGGAAGACAGTCACTGTCTTTAGTGAAGATAAAGCAGACTGAAAGTTGAGACCCCTAGATCCCAGCACTTACTCTGCCCCTTACTTACTGTGACCTTGAACAGTTACTTAACCTTGCCAGAATATAATGGTCTAATCTCTGGCTAATGTCTTAGGTCCATTCTTGCTATTAATTCCCAAGCCCTAGTTGTTCCATTTGGACAAGAGACTAAGGGAATGTTCTCAGGAATATGAATTTAATCTATTATATTCAATCGATATTCTGGAGCATTTACCTTGTATTCCTGCTTTTAAGGAACATACAGCCTAATAGGAAGAATAAGAAGAGCAAGCAAATAAATAATCAGGTTCTGTTATTATCCCTGTTTTACAAATGAGGAAACTGAGGCACAAGAAGGTTAAGTAACTTGCCCAAGAAGAGTTTGTATACAAATTCAGAGAGTCTAGCTCCAGGGTCTGTGCTCTTAATCACTGTTCTATACTGCCAACAGCAGAATGCAATAATTACACAAGCACACGCACAAACGGATTAATTATATTGCTGTGGAAACATAGGGAGGAAGGTACTCCTTCTACCGGGGGGATCATACAAGGTTTATGAATGAGAGGGTATGCGAATAGAACCAGGAGGCTGAAAGAATTAGGCATGAAGAAGGAGAGAAGGGCTCTTCAGAATAGACAAAGGATATTAGCTATAAAAAAGAAAGAGACAGGATGGTTTCCAAATCCTTTGTCAGCACTGAGTGGATACCAGCTGGGAAAGTGGGGTTAAAGACAAACTTGGTTGGCTATGAGGAGAGAGGCCTGATAACATCCTAAGGTGCAGCAAATTTTCCAAGATTTGAGAGGCTGTTCTATTACCCAAGTGTGATGGTGATAAGGAAATGGGAATGTTTAAAAGGGAAAGACTGAAGATTTTTCAGCAATACACTTGAATGACCAAATTCAGTTTTAGTGACCAAGGTCTTTCTTGTTTCTAGTGATATTAATAAAATCAATGATGCCATAGGTGACCAAATGGCCATTTTCATTCAGCGCATGACCACGATCATCTTTGGATTCCTGTTGGGATTTTACAGGGGTTGGAAATTGACCTTGGTTATTATTTCTGTCAGTCCTCTCATTGGGATCGGAGCAGCCATCCTTGGTCTGGTAAGAATGTCTTTTTGCATCTCTCCATGGGAAGATATTTGCACTAATAAATAGCCAAAAATAGTCATACGAAGCTTGGGTCCCTTTACCTGAGTATGTTTAATCAGCATAATTATCATTATTATTATTATTTTTTTAGAGATGAGGTCTCTCTCTGTTGCCCAGTGCCGTGGCAGGATCATAGCTCACTGCAACTTAGAACTCCTGAGCTCAAGTCATCCCCCTACCTCAGCCTCCTGAGTAGCTAGGTCTACAGGCACATACCACCAAGCCTGGATAATTTTTTTTTTTTGGTAGAGATGAGGTCTTGATATGTTGCCCAGGCTGGTCTCGAACTCCTGGCCTCAAGCAGTCCCCCTACTTTGGCCTCCCAAAGTGCTGGGATTATAGGCATGAGCCACCGCACCTGGACAATTTATCACGCTTTTAATTTTATTTTGTTTGATTATTCCCCAGTGCCAAATAACATTCCATAGAGTAGGGATTAATGATGTTTTAATAAGGTAAATATTATATTATTAACAGCAAATAACTACATTTATTGGGTGTCTACTATTTTTCCAGGCACTAGTAGGAGTTTCATATTCATTAGCTCTAATCCTTTCAACAGTCTTATGAAGTATAATTACTAACAACATTTTAAATATAAGAAACTGAGGCTCAGGGAGGTAGAGGGACTTGTCTGGGATTGCACAGCTAGCAGAGCAGTATTCAAGTTCAAGGGAGCCTGACTCTAAATCACTACTCTCCAATTTGCCTGTTGTTCCCCAAGTTCTCCCAAGCACAGATGCTTACCTCAGAAAGGCACAAGAAACATACTCAGACCAGTAACAAGCACCATAAAAGAGATTTCTGCAATCACAACTGTGTTCTCCATTTTATCTGATCGGTTTCAGACCAAGTTTACCCAACCCATTCTGAGCATCATCCCTGCCACAGTCTCTGTTCCCCAGGTATTCAGGCCAAGAAAAAGTGTAGAAGTAGGAATTTTAAATCATTACAGTTAAAAACACTCCCAAGAATTGAGAAATTGTTATTATTACTTTTAGAGCTTCCATACTAGACAGCAGGTCCTAGAATCAGGCACACTAATAATTTGCTGTAAAAGAGAATAGAATTTAACCGAAAAGCTGTGCACACCCTCACACATCATTGAGCAATAGGTGCCAATCTCTGTGATGATAATTTCTAGCAAAATATTCCCACAATCCACTGGCTAAATTACTCAAACGTTTCCCAGGTAATATAGAAAGTGGTTTGAAGTGACAGTAACAAAGAGCTCACTCCACTCCACCAGGTCAACGCTTGACACTACCACTAACAGGTTGTGTGACCCAAGAAGAATATATTTAACCCATGAAAACATCACTCTTCTCAGCTTTAAAATAGGGATAATACCTCCCAAAGTCATTGTGATGATTCAGGGAATAATTCACACCATGTACCTAAGCAGTGTCTGGCACAGAATGGATTGCTGAAGAGAGATTTTATTTTTTCCAATCCACTGCATCATGCAAGCTTTACAACTGTCTTTCCTATCAAACACTGTCCGGCTGAGCTCCAGGGAACCCCTCAACTTCCAGAGAGGGGCTTCAGGGGTTCTGCAAACATTTGATTCAGCTTTTTCTTCCTAATACATTTAATCTCTTTCTTCAAACCTGTGAATAAATTATTATCCACACTCTGATGGATCATAGGCCACATTTTAACATGTTGGAGACTGAAAACGTAGCCTGGTTAACTTGGTTTTTAAATAGACTTAGAATGTAGTTTGTCTTGTGGCCTCAGCGCCCATTTCTAACTGCTTGTGAGTATGTCACTGATTTGGAACGTTGTAGCTCTGCACGCGTCTCTGCTCGCTTGCAGGTCTGTGCATGTTTGTTCCTGTAAATTGACACAAGCAACTTTACTAGGCTCAATTCAAAGGCATGACAAACAGATGCAAAAGGCAGAGATGGGCAGCATATGACATCTTAGAAGTTATCATTGGTTTTCTATGCTTTTTTCTGACTTTTTAATTTATGATGAGAAACATGGGAAAATTGTTAGATATTTCCTAACATTTTCCTAACATCTTTGAAGTTGCATTATCATTTTAATTGAAGTATCCTGAGATTATTTAATGTGCCATTACAATAAAACAGATATTCACAACTACTTAATTTTCTCGTTCCTGTGCTGCCAATACATAAATAAATTAGATGAGGAGTGTGATAAAAACTGCAATGTCATCCATAATGCCCAAATGCAAATTTTAATGCTGATGAAAATAGCTTCATTTTCCTTATTGTTGCCTTTTCAGTTCACAAATTTTATAAAATGTGGACGGATGAAATAAACATATTGTTTAAAAAACGATTTTTACTTATTTTGTATCTTAGAATTCTAAGATTTTGTTTGTTATGAATTTTGCTGCTAAAAGTTCAGAAAAACTGTTGGAAGACAAACTCCCTTAGTTTGGGTATATATTTTTGAGATTTATGAGTAAGTTGATCTTCCACAATATTTTTTTCTCCCCTTCTTGTTTTGTAATCTGTGCCAGGATTTCTTTGGGAGTTAATTTTGACTAGGACTCAATCCAAGTCCAATTTTAGAATAAGTAACTTGTCTACTGTTGAGTACAGATGTCTTTTCATTTCCTTTTGTAAAAATCAAAACTATAGTTGAGCCTCCCCAGTTGAGTCAAAATGGCATAATATTTACCTGAAGTTTTCATCTCTGGAATTACCTCTGCAATATCATGCCTTTGCATGTTCTGATCCTTTCTCTCGTTCTGTACTCTATTCAGTCGTGATGTCTGCGTGGGCCTCTTATCTTTGCCTCTGGTGTTTATCTGTAAATTGCACAATGACCTTTGACTAATAGTAATGAACTATAACATAGTTTGACTTGAAAACTTTATTAAGTGTAATAACAAACACTTTAGTCTCACAGAATGACCTATTTGGGACTTATTCTGTGAGAGGGTTCTTGAGATTTGTGGAGTCATTTTGATATATACACAACCAAACACACCTGGATAAGGCTTAACATAGACCAAACTTGAACCAAATTCCTTCTTCCTGTGGATGATGTTACAATGACAATCTTGTCTTGTATTAAACCATACTACATGTTTACACTGTTAAATGAATCACTGAATGACAGGCTGACTTACCTAATCACCTGGTCTTCACATTTTCTTTTCTTCTTTTGGATTTTAGAGCGTGTCTAAGTTTACAGACTATGAGTTGCAGGCCTATGCCAAAGCAGGGTCGGTGGCTGATGAAGTCATTTCGTCTATGCGAACAGTGGCTGCTTTTGGTGGTGAGAAAAAAGAGGTCGAAAGGTTGGTTAATTGGAATGTCTGCCTCTTTCCTGAATTTCATCAATCAGCATAGTACCCTGAATCTTACCCAGTTCTTATAAAGTGCTGACCCACCTTGGTCTGTGGTACCCTGAGGGAGCATCTGTTCAAGTGGTAGCAGACTGCTTTAGATTGGCCAAAGTACCACATGAAGTCTCAAGCCTTTAGCAATGTATTTTTAAAGATGTTACAGTTCATGATTTTAAAAAGGCCAACTTAGGTTAGATATTTATTTCAAACTCTGATGATCTATAGGCACACATATCATACCTCATCTGAGTTTATCATGCTGTTTGCTGACATTAAAGAAAAGCTTACATGAGACAGTACAACTGACACCACAGAAATACAAAAGATCATAAGAGACTACTATGAACAATTATACACCAACAAATTGGATAACCTAGAAGAAATGGATAAATTCCTGGAAATATAACCTGCCAAAACTGAATCATGAGGAAATAGAAAATCTGGACAGACCAATAATGAGTTAGGAGATTGAATGAATAATAAAAAGTCTCCCATCAAAGAAAAGATCAGGACCTGATGGCTTCACTGCTGAATTCTACCAAACATTTAAAGAAAAACTAGTATGAGTCCTTCTCAAACTCTTCCAAAAAATTGAACTTTAAACTCATTTACAAGGCCAAATTAACCTGATATCCAAGCCAGACAAGAACACTACAAGAAAAGAAAATTACAAGCCGATATCCCTGATGAACATAGATGCAAAAATCCTCAAGAAAATACTAATAAGCCAAATTCAACAGCACATTAAAAAGATCATTCACTATGATTAAGTGGGATTTATCCCTGGAATACAAGGGTAGTTCAACACAGGCACATCAATAAATGTGGTACACCACATTAACAAAATGAAATACAAACACTATATGATTATTTGATTGATGATGAAAAAGCATTTGACAAAATTCAACATCTTTTCATGGTAAAAACTCTCAAAAAATTAGGTATAGAAAGAATGTACATCAGCACAATAAATGCCATATATTATAAGCCCACAGCTAAATCATACTCCGCAGTGAAAATTTGAACAACTTTTCTCTTAAGATCAGGAATAAGACAAAAATGCCCACTCATCACTTCTAGTCATCATAGTACTTGAAGTCTTAGCCAGAGGAATTAAACAAGAGAAAGAAATAAAAGGCATCCAAATCATAAAGAAAAAAGTTAAATTGTCTCTGACTTCAGATGTCATGATCTTATATATAGAAAACCTTACAGACTCCACTAAAAAACTGTTAGAAGTAATAAACAAAATTGGTAGAGTTTCAGGGTACAAAATCAACATACAAAAATCAATAGCATTTACATACACTAGCAATGAACTGTCAGCAAAAGAAACCAGGAAAGCAATCTTATTTACAATAGCTATAAAATAATACTTAGGAATAAGTTTAACCACAGTACACCGAAAACTATAAAACATTGATGAAAGAAATTGAAAAAGATACAAATAAATGGAAAGATCCCCCATATTCATGAAATGGAAGAATTAATGTTGTCGAAATGTCCATACTACCCACAACAATCTACAGATTCAATGCAGTCCCTATTGAAATTCTAATGACATTTTTTTCACAGAAATTTTTTAAAATGCTAAAATTCATATGCAACCACAAAAGGTCCCAAATAGTAAAAGCAATCTTGTGCAAGAAGAACAAAATCAGAAGCCACACTACCTGATCTCAGAATCTACTACAAAGCTATAGTCATCAAAACAGCATGGTACTGACATAAAAATAGACACATAGACCAGTGGAACAGAATAGAGAACCCAGAATTAAGTCACATATTTTTCAACAAAGTTGCCAAGAGCACACAATGGGGAAAGGGCAGTCACTTCAATAAATGGTGTTGGGAAAACTAGATATCTACATACAAAAGAATAATATTAGACTCTTATCTCACAAATATCAACTCAAAATGGATTAAAGACTTAAATGTAAGACCTAAAACTGTAAACTATCAGAAGAACGCATAGGGGAAAAGCTCTATGACCTTGGTCTAGGCAATGACTTTTTGAATATGACCTCAAAAGCACAGCCAATAAAACCAAAAATAGACAGATGGGATTACATCAAACCAAAAATCTTCTCAAAGGAGACAATCAACAGAGTGAAAAGACAATTTACAGAATGAGAGAAAATATTTGCAAACCATACATAGGGGTTAATATCTAATGTATATAAGGAACTCAAACAACTCAATGGCAAGAAAACAACCTGATTAAAGGACCTGAATAGGTATTTCTCAAGACGTAGTAATGGACAACAGGGATATGAAAAGATGTGAAACATTGCTAATCATTCAGGGAAATGCAAGTCAAAACCGCAATGAGATAACACCTCACACCTGTTAGAAAGGCTATTGTCAAAAAGAAGAAAGATATGAAGTGTTGGCAAGGATGTACAGAAAAGGGAACCCTAGTACATTATTGGTGTGAATGTAAATTAGTACAGCCAAAATAGTGTGGAGATTCCTCAAAAAATTAAAAATAGAGCTACTATATGATCCAGCAATTCCACCACTGGGTATATATCCAAAAAAAATGAAAACAGTATGTTGAGAGATATCTACACTCTCACGCTCATTGTAACATTATTCGCAATAACCAAGATGTGGCATCAACCTAAGTGTCAATCAACAGATGAATGGATGAAGAAATGTGGTATACATACACACAATGGAATACTATTAAACCTTAGGAAAAGAAAGAAATCCATTTGCAGAAACATGATGAACCTGGAAGACATTATGTTAAGTGAAATAAGCCAGGCGCAGAAAAACAAGTACTATATGATTAAAAAAAAAAGCAGTTAAACTCATAGAGGCAAAGAGCAAAATGGTGGTTACTAGGGGCTTTGGCAGGGGTGGGGGACCGGGGTTATCAGGCAAGGACTGAGGAGATGTTGGCCAAAGGATATAAAATTTCAGTTAAGCAGGAGTAATAAGTGCAAGAGTTTGTTTTAATAATTATTTATTAATTATCTAATTATAATTATTTTAATTCAGCTCATGGTGATTTTTTAAAAACCCTTTTCTTATTCACGTGAGAGGCAGTTTATAAATTCAAGAGATTTGTTGTACAACATGGTGACTATAGTTAATAACAATGTGTCGTATACTTAAAAATTTCTAAGAGAGTGGCTTTTAAGTATTCTCACTATACACACACAAAAAAGATAAGGATGTAAGGTAACGCATATGTTAATTACCTTGACTTAGCTATTCCATAATGTATACATAATTTAAAACATCATGTATGCCATATATATGCAATATTTATTATTTTTAAAATAATAATAATAAAGAAAATCTAGCATAATCCAAAATGTAATTTCACACATTTTTATTGAATACTTGTTTTATTAAATACATTTTATTCAGCCACTGTGGTACATGGTCTTTATAAAGCCTGATAAGATTTCCATTTAATCAAACAAATTTGGTGTTGGTGTATTATAGACCATCATTCTAGAGATTCTTAATGAAAATAAAAACCCAAGTGGCCAAAACAACAGAGTTGTAAAAAATACGATTTATTTATTCTTTAATTTATCTAATTTTTATTGAATGCTTACCGTGTACCATGCACTGATTTAATAAAATAACCACCAACTAAATGGAAACTTTTATTTTACTTGTTGTAGATCTGGTAAGATGATGTCATTCTCAGTTGCTACCATATTTACCAAATGAAAAAGAGAATAGGATTTGCAATCTCTATCCTCTTTGCCTTGTTTGTTTTTTTCACTTCTCTTGGTTTGTGGAGTGAGGTTACCTAATTTCTCATAAAAAATTTCAATAGCATATTTCTTCCACCATAAAAGATGTTATCTTTTATTGTTAGTAAAAGGGGATGTGTAGTGTTTTAAAAATAATAACAAACATAGGGTATGTTGACAAATGTAGTTCAAAAAAAAAAAGTAAATTAAATTTTAAAAAAAATTTTTTAAAAAAAACATAGGGTAGACCTTTAGTTTGTGTCCTGTGAAAGGTTAAAAGTGCCCCATGAATTTAATTTTTGAGATGAAGGAAGGTGGTTTCAGAATGCCTATGCTATATATGAGACAATGTCCATTGTTCATGGCTAGATCACAGAATTACTGAAGCCTAATCCTTGCATTGAATTCCCACATGATTTCAGTTATTCAGGTCCCGTGGCTGTGAACCTGACCAGCATGTCACAGCACAGCATCTTGGCCACAGGGCAGATGAGGGAGTATTCGCAGATGAGTTGGTGCCAACACTAGTTCCAAGCCTGGGGAGCTGGAAACACCCAACCAGTCAGACCTGCTTATTTGGAGCCAAGTGCATTCTATTCTGATAGAAAACATGTCATGTGATGCAAGGAAACAATTCAAACACAAACAGTATTAGATCTCTTATGTCCAAATATCTGTGTTGAAAATTCTTTTCTCTTGGGGCCAAGCTCACCCCGCTATTCAATCCAAGCAGCAACCTTCTGTGAGGCTTTGTTAAGTGTCATCCTTTCAACATGTTTCATTGTCCAGTTAGAATGAACTTTAAATAACTACATAGAGGTTATTGTAGATTTCTTTGCCTAAAGCTTCTCTGTTTTTGGGGTGATTTCATAATCATTTAGTAAAACCACGGCATTGTGGACTGTTTTAAATATTATAACTTGAGCTGCTGCTGCTGAAATGGATTCAGATGTTTTCTCTTCACAGGTATGAGAAAAATCTTGTGTTTGCCCAGCGTTGGGGAATTAGAAAAGGGATAGTGATGGGATTCTTTACAGGATACGTGTGGTGTCTCATCTTTTTTTGTTATGCACTGGCCTTCTGGTATGGCTCCACACTTGTCCTGGATGAAGAAGAATATACACCAGGAGCCCTTGTCCAGGTACTTTGATCTTGTTGACCTCGATATAACATTTCCTGCTGGTATCTCAGAGAAGTCCATAATTAGACATTTTGTTTATTTCTTTAGTATCTTAGGGAGGAAAGCATCAGTGATTTGATGGAGTCCATCTGCAGAAACAAGCGATACTTATGCATTTTCTGGTAAAGAGATGCCAAACATTTGAATTGACAAAACCAGAAATTTAATGATTTCCAATTAACTGAAGACTTTGTAGCTGTAAAACGATGACTTTCTGACTGAGTCCAAAAGAAAATATACTATGAAAGGGGAAAGTCTGTGGTCTCTCAACTAAAATATAATTGAGCTCATATAATTAAGCTTAATAATAGTACAAGACATGTGCTCATGGGTGTATTTGTGAAATATAATGAGTTACTAAAATACCAAGTCAATAATATCCTTAACTGAACAGATAATAGAAACGTATTTTACTGTTCGCTTGTGCTATGCCATGCTGTAGCTAATGCCGTGGCTATTTTAGTTTTCGGTGCCCTTTCAGTTATTCATCCAGTAAGTACTTATTGAACGTCTACTATGTGCCAGACCCAAGTGCAAGGGATTCATTAGTGAGTAAAAGAAATGTAATTCCCGCCCCCAGTGGAATTTACAGTTTAGTGGGGAAGACAAGCAATAATTAAATAATCATATAAATGCATAAAGACAAATGGTGACTTGTGCTATAAAGTGGAGAACAGGGAACCACGTTATAGCACGAGTCACCATTTGTGTTTGTGAACAGCAGGATAACTGGTGCAGCTGGGGTCAGGGAAGGCTTCTCTTGCTTCCCTTCCCAAAGTTTTTCCTCCTTAGCTTAGCGCCCTCTCTCATCGCAGCTGGTGTCCCCTGATTGTTCAGAATGCCACTTTCCTAGTCAGGCCTTCCATGCTCATGTGATCTTTTATTCTCTTCTATGGCATGCTGGACTTTTCCTTCAGAGCACTCACGTGACATTGAACATTTGCATGTATTTATACTTGTCCCCACCCCTTTCTACCCTCAGACAGTAAGGTTCATGAGGCCAGGGAAGTCAAAAATTAAATATTTTTGTTTCATTTGGCCTAGCAGGGAGATGGGAAGTAATTTCACATAAGATTCTTAAGTAAAATGTTTTGGCTACAGATTCTGGGTGAAACAGGCACCAATTAAACAATGAAAAATACCGAAACCTTCGCTAGCTGAAAGCTTACAATTTGAGGTCTACTACTTTAATATAAACATATTTCTAGGGAAAATTGAATGAGATTTTTGATTTGCAAATAGAAATAATCATCAGTGGTCAAACCATAATCACTCTTAACCACTATTTCATTAAGAGCGTGATAATACACTAAGAACGAGTTTTTAAATTCAGTTCATCTTTGCAACATGAACAGCTGATATCTCCTTGAACTTTATTGAAAAAAAACTAAATATGACAATATATGTTAAAGTGTTTTATAAACATTAAAGGGATAGTATAGATAGAAAGTGTTACTGTTATCATAATTTAACTTAACAACTTAGATATGGTTTTGTACACTGGAAAAGCCAGTCAAAGAATTGCAGGTCTGAAATCTGACTACAAAGTCCCTTGTCTTTATTGATCCAGTTGTGCCTAAGAACTTTTGATATTTACCAAACTAGGGATACCAGTAGTTGCCTTTAGTCCCAGCTGCTTATATCTGCTTGCTATGCAGAAAGACATGCATTGAAAAGTCACCCTTCCTTTCATTCCATGCCTACAAGGAGAGGACACAGGTATACATGAATAGCAGTTCAAAGGGAAAAATGAATTGGTAAACTGAAAATTAAAAAATACACAATTCCACTTGGAAGCACTGAATAAAAAGCTCCTTGGTTACTCTCTCTAACAAGAATCCAGTTTTATGGTTCTCATCTTTGAGTTTCCTACCAGTTGAACTGTGGCTACTCTATATGTTCTGTAAATAATTCATTCTTTCAGCTGATATTCCATGAGTACTTACTATGTACAGACGGGGCATACTATGTGTCTCTAACATTTTAATCATCAATTATTAACCTCTTACTTCTAACATCTTCTTGTAAGCCTCACTTACACCTTAAGAAATTTTTCTTTGGGAAGATGAGAGGCATCCTTTAACAGCATAA
>RJWJ010019413.1:0-30313 GCA_004363605.1 Indri indri | reverse complement strand
TCAATTTATGCATCTGCAAAGGAAGAAATGGAGTACTTATTTTTTAAGGAGATACAAACAATATTGCGAAGTTGTAAGATTAAGATTAATTTGCAGTCAGGATGATCTGAGAGTAAAACCTAATTTTCAGTTTGTGAAGCAGTATGATTTTGGTCAAAGTACTTTACCCCAATAAACTATAACTTTATCTGTATAATGGAGATAATTATATTTGCCACACTAAATAAAGAGCTAATGCAACAAAACATAACGTCTTGTACCTAGTGTAGGGGCTGGGCCTAGAAGAAAGGATGGATGGATGGATGGAAAGAATGTGAGCAAGGTGAATGAAGGGTCAGGCAAAAACACCTGCCTGAAGTTGCTTGTTTGCTGAGTGTTGCTGAATAGAAGTTGTTAAAGAAATTAGCAAACGGCCCTGATCCTTTGTACGTATTTCCTTGGAAATATGGGGAGGAACTTAGCTGAGGAGGCCATTTTCTCATTCATATTTTGGTCTCTGCCCTTCTCTCTAAACACCGTGTGCTTTGAGTAATTATTCATTCCTTTGCTACCGAGCTCAGGGGTGAAAAAGCAACCGCAACACCTAGTGTATGTACAAAGTGATTCCTATTAAAACAACCTCTAAGATACCTTCTGATTCTCTAATTCTAAAATTCCTTTAACTACCCATTACACAGATGAGTGTACAACATGAATGAAGAAATAACAATACAAAATACATTCATAGATATAATATACCTGTGACAATTATAGAGAACTATTAATTAAAATGCAGTGGGCCAGGCATGCTGGCTCACATCTGTAATCCTAGCGCTTTGGGAGGCTGAGCCTTCAGGATTGCTTAAGGCCAGGAGTTCAAAACCAGCCTAGGCAATAGTGAGACCCATTTGTACAAAAAATAAAGCAAATTAGCTAGGTGTAGTGGCACGTACCTTAGTCCCAGCTACTAGGGAAGCTAAGGCAGAAGAATCGCTTCATCCCAGGACTTGGAGGTTATAGTAAGCTATGATGATACCACTACACTCCGGCCTGGGTGACAGAGTGAGAGCCTGTCTCAAAAAAACAAAAAACCAAAAAAACTGCAACTCTACCGTATTTTAACATGAAAATGTATTAGACATTTATTTAGTAGAAAGAAAGTGTTAAGTTCATGAAGTCAAAATATCAGAATATAATGTCAGGGAGACTTTGGAAAGAACCAGAAGTATGAGGAAAAACAAGACTGCAGAGCATTTACATTCTTGCAAACATCAGAATGAAATGGGCCCAAAACACAGAATTAACTACATTGAGGTCATATTTTGAGGTACTGGGGTTTAGGACTTCAACAGATGAATTTTGGGAAGACACAATTTAGTATATAACAACTCATCTCTTTGATTTTATGACTGACCCTGTACCCTTTCCATACACAGGCACATTTTATTTTGCTTAGCCTGAGTCAGTCTCTGTTGCTTGCAACCAAAGAATCCACATGCCTAAAATGAGCCATAGGTTTATTATGTATATCTCAGGTATGGGACTCATTCAGCTATTATGCCATTTTTATGGCCTGTTTACAGAAAATATAAAAATACATGGCTATTCAGTTATGTGAAAGGAACTTTATGTAGTCTGACATGGACATTTTTGTTACCTTTATGTAGAGCCAAACAACTTCTTTGAAATTTGTATTCATAGCTTTTTTTTTTTTTCCTTCTTTCTGGTCACTGTGGAGTTTCTTTGCTTGATCAATGGAAAGAAGACAGTCATTTGGGGCAGAGAAGAGATAGCAGTTATACTTTATTAAGGCTACACCAACCTAAAATCAGATATTTAAATTTGTACATATGTTTTACAATCAGACCTCATTGCTAATGAAAAGCTAAGGTACCTGACAAAGTGAATAGTGACTTTAGCCATCATTTTGGTTTTTATTAAAGCATCATAATTTATTTATGTAAGCTCAAAGAATAACAAAATATCATAATACTATTACTTAATATTACTATCAAAATACTTACTATTCAAAGAAGTGAGTTATATAATCATATGTCTGGTCTACTCTACACAAGAATTCTGGTAACAAGTTCTAAAATAAAATTTAAAGCATATAAAAATAAAATACAGTATGCAGACAAAAAGTTCTTCAATTTCCAGACTTTCTCTCTTAGTCTCTCAACCTGTGTTTGTCTTTAGACAATCCCAATTGACTGCCTTAAGCCATCTGAAAATAAAATTGTTCAAAACTGAAAACATTTTCTTATTCTTCCCTCAGACATACTCTTGTTTCTATTTTTACATTTACTAATTTTTCTTATTTTTGCATATACTCAGTATCCAAACTAAGGAACCTGCAGTCATTTTGATTTCTTTAAAATTTTGGACTTATTCAATCACACAGCAATATCTATTTCTCTTGGGTTACCACCCCACTCTCAGTCCATAAGGATTATGTGGAGATGACTGCATTATTCAGTTCTGAGGCATCCTATTGTACTTTATTGTAGTGGTAAGTGATGACCCAAAATAGCTTTTCCAGTAAGACTCGACCTTGGAAATTTTTTGGAGCTATTAGGAAAGGGTGGCCATATTTTCTACAGATGCTGTTTAGCTTGAATAATATAAATTTGGAGCTGTCATTAGTCACCTTCCATTATGAGGTGGAAGCCTGTTGAGAATAAACCCAAGCAGAATAAATCAGTGATTAGCTGCAGAGAGACACATATATGTAATGACATGTTTGAACTACTAGTTCCGTTCATTTCTGGTGTTAGCAGATATCTCTGAGCTTTCAGTTTCCCAAGCAAATACATTTTTCTTTGTTGCTTCAGTCTGAGTTGAGTTCTGGGAATTACAGAGGAAAGAATCCAGAATATTACAACTCAATAAGTGAGGAATTATTATTTTAATATTTTAGAAGCTATTTTCCAAACGTATTAACATTTACGGTATTCCCTGCTTTCATTATCTCTGCTTGATTCCCCTCGGGCATTATTTAGATTATTGTTACAACTTCTATTCCATTTATCCCTTGCCTGGTTTATAGAAGAAGTATGCACATTTGGACTTTGGTTGTTCTTTCATTGTACCAAAGGAGGAATGTTCGTGAGTGTGCATGCATGTGTGTGTGTGTGTGTGTGTGTGTGTGTGTGTGTGTGTGTGTAAGGAGTGGGGAGTTATGCTTCATTTCCTTGAGGTTGGAGTATCTACATAAATTATTTAGATTTCTTCTGCATGGGAGATATGTCTATTTTCTCCCAATTGTATATTCTTTCAAGTTTTTAATATTAGCATGGACTCATGGATATTTACTTTATGCTTTGAGTTATAGTACAATACTAAATTATTGATTTTGTTGCTAAAAGATCTCTAGACCTTTTATTGGAAAAACAGTAGAAGCAAACAAGATCTGGGCAATAGGTGTGCTCATTGCTACTGGGTTGCTGTTTCTTCTAGACCCCCCTCGGCTGACAGAGTAAGAAAACATGCGTGCATACTATAGCATGTGTAGACATATACTATAAATATTTTAATATTTATCCATCCATATCTATATTAAGTTACCCATGATATAATGCTGATGTCTCCAACTCTAAACAATTATTACACGGATCATTCTAGCCTTCTTTCTTTCATTGTTTGCAACCTCCCACTCCAATAGTGGGAAACCTGGCTTCCAGACCTCACCATTTATTTTCCTAATTATTTAATTCTGGTGTATATGTACAATGGTTTCCAAATTGTTCATCATAGCCTTGTGGGGAAAATACTTTATAAACTGCAGTGCAGTGCTTATATCTAGTTCGTTTTCCTTTAGTCTTACAGACTGCACGCATGTCCAAAGTTACTTAGGTCAGCAATATTTTCCCTAGCTCCTTCAGTGATGTTCTTTCAGATATTTGTAATACAGTTTAACGTTTTTGCAACTTCATTCCATTCTGAGTCCTGCCAAATTCCTAAATAATTTAATTTAATTTGTATATACTAAAGTTCACTCTTTCAGATATAAATTCCTATGGGTTTGAAAAATGCGTAGTATCATGTATTCTCCATACAGTGCCATACAGAAGAATTTCACCATCCTAAAATAATCCCCTACGCTTCACCTCCTCAATCCATATATCTTGTTTTTTATGCAAGGCTTTGCTTTATTGAAAAATGACGTTTTAAATTTAGAATAATTTTAGATGTATGCAAGAGTTGCAAAGGCATTATGGAGAGTTCCCATATACCTAAAATCAGTTTCCCCTTGGTGGAAATTCTTTGCATTTTTTACCTTGATAGTTTTGAGGAGAAGTGGCCAAGTATTTTTGTAGAATGTCCCCCAATTGGGATTTACTGCTGTTTTTATCATGATTAGACTAAGATTATTGACTTGAGGGAAGAAGATCACAGAGTTACAGTGTCATTTACTCCATATCAAAGTTGCTGGGAAACCCTGGCAACCACTGATTTGCTTGCCATCTCCATAGTTTTGCTTTTTACAGAATATTATCTGAATGAAATTATACAGTATATAGCTTTTTTAAAGACTCTTTTTCTATGAGCAGTTTTTGGTTCATAGCAAAATTAAGAGGAAGGTGCAGAAATTGTCCCTATACTCTTGCCTCTGCATGTACATAGCTTCCCTGATTATCAACGTCCCCCACAAGAGTGGTTGATTTGCTGCAATTGATGAGCCTACATTGATACATCATAATTATGTAAGGTCTATGTTAGTGTTCACCCCTTGCATTTTACATTCTGTGGGTTTGGACAAATGTATAAAGTGTATCCATCATTACGTAATAGTATCATATAGAGTAGTTTCACTGTCTGTGCTCTGACTACACTTATTTTCCCCCATCAACCTCAGAAACCACTAATTGTTTTACTGTCTCCATAGTTTTGCCTTTTCTAGCATGTTATATAGTTGGAATCATGCAGTTCATAGCCTTTTCATATCGGCTTATTTTATTTAGTAATAGACATTTAATGTGCCTGTATGTTTTTTTGTTACTTGATAGCTCCTTTCCTTTTATTACTGAATAATATTCCATTGTCTGGATGTACCATAGTCTATTTTTCCCTTCACTTTCTGAAGGGCATCTTGGTTGCTTTCAAGTTTTGAGGATTATGAATAAAGCTACTATAAATATTCTTGTGCAGGTTTTGGCATACATATAAGTTTTCAACTTCTTTGGGTAAATATAAAGGACCACGATTGCTGGATTGTATGGTAACCATATGTTTAGCTTTGTAAGACATTGCCATCCTGTCTTCCAAAGTGGCTGTATCAGTTAGCGTCCTCTTAGGGACAGAGAGTTCCTGTTGCTCCACATCTTCATCAGCATTTGGTGTTGTCACTGTTCCAATTTTTGGCTATTTTGTTAATAATAGGCATGTAGTGGTATCTCATTGATGTTTTAATTTGTATTTCCCTGATAACATACAGTGGGATCATTTTTTCAAGGGCTTATTTGCCATCTGTATAATGTTTTTGGAGAGGTACCTGGCTAGGTCTTTGGTTCATTTTTTAAAAATCGAGCTGTTTATTTTGTTATCGTTAAGTTTTAAGAGTTCTCTATTTTGTATAATAGTCCTTTATCAAATGTGTCTTTAGGGAATATTTTCTCCCAGTCTATGGCTTTTCTTATTCTCTCAGCATTGTCTGCTTCAGAGCAGAAATTTTTAATTTTAATGAACTTCCAGGTAACTGAGAGAGTAGCTGAGAGGGTTCATTATCATAAATGGATAATAATCATTATCAGATTCTTTTTTTGTATATATTAAATTTTATTATAGTTTTCCTATTCTATTTCATTAGTGTGATGATTGATATTGATTATTTTGGGTTTGGATAACTTTGCATTGCTGGAATAAATTTCACCTGGTCATGATTGTATATTGCTGGAATTTATTTGCTGATGTTTTGCTTAGGATTTTTGCACTTAGACTCATGAGAAGTTTGTCCTGTGATCTCACTAACTTGTAATATCCTTGTCAGATTATGATATCAAACCTCATCTCATAAACAAAGTTGGCAATTTTAGAAAAATGGTTGTGTCAGTTGCTTTGTTTTCCAATCTTTTGAAATCCACAAATAAGAACAGGTACATCAACTGTATGGCAAAACCCAAAACCCCTGTACAATACCTACAACAAAACTAGATGAGAAACTACTTCTATGGACATTAGAATAGAAGTGGATACAGACAATCCATCAGAATCCCAAAACCTGAATATTATTGGCATTAATACTGGAGAAATAAGAAGAAAAAAATAGGAGTGGTATATGACAATGACCTGAGAAAAGGGTAATCCCCAAATAGCCAACTGATAATCACTGCAAGATAAAAGGGTTGGCTTGAAGAGAGTAGCTGAAGGGGGCAGGGATTTTATTTACTCTAATATTGAGTGAGTGCAAGGTGTTCCCAGGAAGACTAAATAAATTTCCCTTGGAGCAGTCTTGTTCTCATGATTTCTCCAACTGACCCACAACGTTTCCCTTCCAGAATACAGCCCGTGAAGAGGAACCACTAAGAACAGAATCAAAATTGGGCAGGATAGGGATAAGAGAGAGGAAGGAAAGAGAATGTACAGAGTAAAGACTGAGGGAACAGCCAGAAAATCCCAGAAAGCAAGCATCCGTGTTTTCAAACTTTACAATGGAAGGGAAAGCTCTGTGAAGTTGGAAATGCTTTCCTGAACCCCACTTCATTCTAAAAGTTTAGGAATGCTAATATCACATGAAGATCAACAGAAAAGTATCTTAACAAGACCCAGTACAAAGATGCCATAAGAAAGAAAACAAAAAACAAAACAAACCAAAACAAAAACAGAATAAGGAGCAGAATAACCTGCCTGAAGGCAACAAAAGCACAACAGAAGGTTTTGCGCACAAACCCAGACCAGAACCGCAACCTGCTATTATAATATGAACTAATAGATATTTGGAAGATTATAAGAGATATAAAGGAATAATATAAACAAGAATTAGAAAAAAACAGAAATATGATGAAGAAACTTGGGAGAGTTTTGATGTCTTATCTGTGACTTTTAAAATTTTATCATGATGTTCCAGAAGATTTTTTGTTTTATTTTGTTTTGTTTCTGTATTTAACCTACTTGGGGTTCATAAGATTTCATGCATCTGTAGATTTCATGTGTTTCATCTATTTTGGAAAAAATATAGCAGTTATTTCTATCAAATATTTCTATTCCATTCTCTTTCTACTCTTCTGGGATATTAAATATACATATCTTATATTTTTCACTGTCACATAGACACACATATTGATATGAATATGTTATGTCCCACTCTGTATTTTTTTATATGTGGGTGTTTTCTACTAATTTATTTCCTGGATAATTAGTCTCTCATCTGCCATGTCAAATATACTATTAAATGTGTGTGTTTACTTCTGTACTTCAATTGCAATTTTCAGTTTTTGGCAGTAACTCTTCTCTTAAATATTAAAGTTCTCTGCTGGAAATTTCTAATGTTTCCTATATTTTATGGAAACTATTAATGGTAGATTTCACATTTCTCTTTGACGACTACAATATCCGAATCATGTGGGTCTACTTTTATTATTTACTTTTTCTTTTGGATTTTTGTCATTTGCTCCTTTTTTGGCATGCTTGGTAATTTATGAATGTATTTTTCATGTTAAATATGAATAAAATGGAATTGCCCTGGCCGATGTTATCTTATTCAAAATTTAATTTAGTATCTTCTTTGCAAACAGTTACTGTAAGCCAAAAATGAGTTGTAAGATATTGTTAGAAATTATCTTTTGCTGATTTGCTCTTACTCCAATGAAATTCTCATTCTTCTAGAGTGTGGCAAATTATAGTCTCAGCTGAAAACCTAGGGATTTTTCCAGACCTCTAATACCTTTGTAGAACCTGAATTCCAATTTTTTTCTCCCTAGTAATGTATGACTGCTTAAATAATTATTCAGCCTTTTAGATTTCTATCCATTCCTTTGCTTAGATTATAGGTAAGGGCTCCTGGATCCCAAAGGCATCCTGAAAGAGATGGTGGTACTTCTGTTTAGTGTTTTTAAATTAATTAGTATAACTTACTAAAAGAATATTGAAGTACAAAATGTGTAAGGAAGTTGTGGGAAGCTATATCTTGCTGCTCTGAAGCTGATGCCACTGGTGGAAATTATGGATTTTAGGGAGTGAGCTTTCTTCAAAGGTAGGGAAATCATAGACTGGGATATAAGAACCAAGACTTTAAATCAACTATCTTAAATATGTAACATAACTCAAGGAAATCATGGCCAGAAAAGCAAATGAAAACAAGAGAATGATTTTTCCACAAATAGAAAATATAAATAAAAATATAGAAATTATTAAAAAGAATCAAATAGATTCTGGAGTTTAAAAATACAATAATTGAAATAAAAATTCACTAAAGAAACTCAACAGCAGATTAGATCTAGAATATTAAAGAATCATTTAACTTGAATATAGTTCAATTGAGATTCTACAGTGTGAGGAGCAGAAAAAACAAAGAATGAAGCAAAACCAACAGAGTTTCAGAAACCTGTGGGATATGAACAAGCATACTAACATATATATACATATATTATATATAGTGAAAGTTATAGAAGGAGAGGAGAGAGAGATATGGGAAGACAGAATATTTGAATAAATAATTGTTGGAAACTTCCCAAATTTAATCCACACATCAAAGAGGTATAACAAACTCCGAATAAAATATACATATGAGATCTATACCTAGACACATTATAATCAAATTATCAAAAGCAAAAGACTTAGAATCTTGAAAGCAACACAGTATACACAATTCATCATGTACAAAGGGTTAGCAAGTGATTTCTGATCTGATTTCTGGTATGCAAAAAACAAGAAGATCACACATTTAAAGTGTTGAAAGTGAAAGACTGTCAAAAAAGAATTCTATGTGCAGAAAAACTATTCCTCAAGTATGAAAGAGAAATTAAAATTTCTCAGGCACACACAAACTTGCAAAATAAATCTCTAGCAGATATGTCCTCCATAAAATCAATGAATATATTACATTGTGTTAATATAATGAAGGGCAAAAACTACACAGTCATTTCAATAGATGTAGAAAACACCTGGCAAATTCCAACATACTTTCATGACAAAAGCTCGACAAATTAGGATCAGAAGGAAACATTTTCAGTCTCAGAAAAGGCAGCTGCAAAATCCCACAGCTAACATCATCGTTAATGGTGAAAGACTGAATATTCCCTCTGAAAACCAGGAAGAAATAAGACAAGGGTATCTGCTCTTGATGTTTCTACTTAATATTGTAATGGAGGTTTTAGAGGAATTAGGCAAGAAAAATAAATGAAAGGTATCAACATTGGAATACTATGTAAGCTCAATCCAACAGCAAAGGCTGCAGAAAGGAAAGCAACAAAATCTTTCATTCGACTGGCATATTTCAATCCACTTTAATCTCACAGTAAATGTTACCACCTAAGAATTTTCCTGTCCATTGTAAAATGACAAATTTATTTAAAATATCACCTTTTCCTTGAATATATGTATATATACACACACTCAAACATGAATATATGTATACACAGACACACACACACATATATATACATATGTAATTGAGAGGAATTGAAACAAACTGAATTTTATTAAGTCGCATGCTCACTCAAGAAATATTTATTAAATACATATTATGTATCAAGCATTGTGCTGAATGCTGCGGAAGTAACTAACACATCAGCCTTCATTCTAATTGGGGGGGGGGCATGAAACGAACTCAAGAAAAAAGATTTACTTGTGATTATACGTACACAATAGAAGTGCTATGTTCTGTGAAAGTACATAATTGAAGAATCAAAACTAGTTATTTTTGGAAGTTGGGAATACGTAAATTTAACTGTGGAATTGACATTTAAACTGCAACCTGGAGTACGAGAGCTGCAAGATAATGAGAAATAGCAAGTGATATCCATCCCAATAGATTTATTCCTTAGATAATAAATTCAGAAATTTCTCATGTATTTGCCTCAGTGGGAGAGACTTTAAGTAATGAATGAAAGCTTAGGCATCAAGTCTGTGAATATTTAGCAGTAGCCTCTACCACCGTTTACAAATGAGATGTTATTTTGTAGCTACAGACTGAGGCCAAAAACGTTTTTGTTTGAGAAGAAAACTAGATCATTGCCTCTATTTTTCTGTTCCAGCTCTTGTTTTCGACCCCCACAGAGTCCTGAAAAAAGATTTTGAAATAATGAATGAAGCAGTATTTGAACAAGGCAAGTAATAAACAAGAGACCCGAATATTATACTTTTGTTGCAGACATAAATCTTAGTTGACAAATTCTGGCATGCAAGAAATGAAACGTCCTCCTTCCTGGTGCTACAGCAATAGGATCTTATACAGTGCCAAGACATGGACTGAGGACAGGGCATCTGTTCTTGAGCATCCATCCACTGAGTTGACAGTGAAATATCATTCTCCCTATCTGCATGGCCTTGTGAGATCTAGCAGTTCTCATGGCTTCTGAGCTATTCCTGGGGGACAGACATCTGCTTGTAGTTGCATTTGCCTAACCTACTATGCTACCGTTTCTACTCTGGTTCCTAGTGTCCCAGGTGGTGTAGCTAGGAAGTATGACACAGCTCCCTTGTGCCTTCCAGATCTACATATATTTCCATGTTTCTCCACTCCTCTACCCTGGGGGAATCTTCTTTCAGTCTGAGTGAAATGTTTCCTCTTTCATGTTCCTTCATATCACCTTGTTTATGCCTACAACTTTAGGTCTTTCTGAAAACAAAATCTAGAAACTAGTGTATTGCCTGCTTTCTGCCTTATCACAAACTCTCCTGAGGCAAGAAAGAACTTGCCGTCTGCTTAAAGTGGGCAATTATTATATAAAAACAAAATGAAGGGGAAGAAAATAAAACATAATTAGACTTTCAAAATATTTTTCCTAACAAATATAGAATAAAAGTGGTCTACACAGATGATTAAGAATGCCCTAAAAAAAGATAATCTGTTTAATAAGTGGAATAAAATTAAGCCTTCAAGTGAGATCCCCATAATCTAAATTCTCACTGCATTCTACACCTTTCCATCACTCTGATAGTGGCCTATTTGCATCATGGTTATCGCATACTGGTCATATTCTTTCTTGAGATAGGTACAGTTTCTTGCTTTTCTTGTTATCCTTTAGAAAAGCCACTTCAATACTTGGCACATTACAACTATCTGTTGAATATTTTCTAAAAAATAATGAATATGAAAAAGGAATATTTTAATTACAGTATTTCATATATATGATGGTCAAATAGAAATATTGGCAGAGTGGTTAAAAGAGAGGCCAATGGGTGGGGAATGAGCTTTATGATGACAGTTACAAAGACTTTTTCTCTGAATCTCTGGAGTCACATGTAAGGTCTAATACAAAATAGACATAAATGCTTGTTGAAATTTTGAAAAAAAGCATAGAGTATAAGTTTTCATAATATAATCTTTCAAAACATTGTTTAGTGATATTGCTGAAATTACATCTATTATTTAATCCCTAACTCTCCATTTTGTCACACCACAGATCTTCTTAAAAAGAGGTAGGATACTACTTGGAAACAGAGGACATAAAAATTCATATATATTTAAAACTCTGTGCTGCAGGCCACAAACTGTCAGGTCGTTGGTGAAATTTGAATTGAATCATAGGCTGCATTCCTGGCATTAAAACAGATACATAGACCAATGGAACAAAATAGAGAACCCAGAAATCAATCCACGTGTCTATAGTGAACTTACCTTTGACAGAGTACCATGAACATGCATTGAGAAATGACAGTCTCTTCAATAAATGTTGCTGGGAAAACTGGATATCCATATGAAGAAGAATGAAACTACATGCTTGTCTCCTACAAAATACAAAAATAAAATAAAATAAATTAAAGACAAATCTAAGACCTCAAACTATGACCCCTGCAGGTGGGGTCGAGTGGGCTGGGCTGCTGGTTGGCTAAGACTCTCTTCTCACACATGTCCTGCTGTGCTGGCTGCTACTGTGGAATCTTTCAAGCAGTATCAGTACCCATTCCTTTCTAAATCCCTGGTGAGAGTGTGCCTGGCGCCCAGGCATGGGCATGCGAGACTGTCTGCTCTCCCTGCTCCTTCCCTTGCCTGGCAAGGGGTGATTTTGGAGCAGTTGCAATGAAGCCGATACCCATGTAGACCAGGAGCTCTGGACCCGAGAACTCAGAGTGCCATTAGTGGTAGCAACCTCGGAACAGAGGTCAGCAGGTCCTTTGTGAGCCTGCTCTCTGATGCAACTTTACCATAAAGTCTCCAAGCAGTTCCCTGACCAGTATGGAAGCCTGTAGTGGTGGTGCCCTCTCCCCCAGTTTCAGTTGCCATGTCCACATGGATAGTGTGGGGCCCTGGGGCTCTCTCCTTTATCCCTTCCCCACATGTACGAGTCTCCCTCAGGTAGCTTCCTATCTTGGTGAGTGGAATTCCTCATCCCTGTCTCGTGTCTGCGGTTGACTCTGATAATTCGCAATGCTCTCTCCGAGAGAGTCTATCCATAGGTGGACATTTACTTGTAAATGTTGATCCTCTCCTTGAGAGCAATGCGTGAGGGCTGCTTTTAGTCCACCATATTGGCCAGTTGTTTATTTGAAGCTTTTCCGCTTTTTCGATTTAAGCATTTATTGCTATAACTCTCCTCTTAGTACTGCTTTTTCTGTATCCTATAAGTTTCGATATATTGTGTTTTCATCTTCATTTGTTTCAAGAAGTTTTTAATTTTCCTTCTTAATTTCTTCATTGACCCACTGGTCATTCAGGAATATATTGTTTAATTTCCATGTGTTTGTGTAGCTTTCAATATTCCTCTTGTTAATTGATTTTGAATTTTATTCCATTGTGGTCAGAGAAAATACTTGATATAATGTCAATTTCTTTGAATTCTTAAGACTTTTTTTGTGGCCTAACATATGATCTGTCCTTGAAAATGGTCTATTAGCCGAGAAGAAGAATGCATGCTCTGAGGCTGTTGGATCAAACGTTCTGTAAATATCTGTCTGGTCCATTTGGTTTATAGTGCAGATTAAGTCCCATATTTCTTTGTTGATTTTATGTCTGGATGATCTGTCCAATGCTGAAAATGGAGTGTTGAGGTCCCCAACAATTACCGTATTGGGGCCTATCTCTCTCTTTAGTTTTGATAATATTTGCTTTATATATCTGAATGCTCCAGTATTGGGTGCATATATATTTAGAATTGCTATATCTTCTTACTGAATTGACCACTTAATTATCATATAATGACTTTCTTTGATTATTTTTACAGTTTTTGTCTCAAAATCTATTTTATCTGATAGAGGTATAGTTATTCCTACTCTTTTTTGGTTTTCATTTGCATAGAATATCTTTTTCCATCCCTTTATTTTTAGTCTGTGTGTGTCTTTATAGGTGAAGTGGTTTCTCATAGACAACATATAGTTGTGTCTGTTTTTTTTTCCATTCTTTCACTTTATGTCTTTCAACTAGAGAGTTTAGTCTACTTACATTCAATATTATTAATGATAGGTAAGGAGATACTACTGCCAAATAACTGTTGTTATTTGATTTCTGATATTTTTGTAGTCTTCTTTTTCTTTTTTTCTTCCTTTCTTCCTGTCTTCTTTAATGTAAAAGTGATTTTCTCTGGTAGTATGCTTTAATTTCTTGCTTTTTATTTTTTTATATCTGTTGCAGTTTATTTGATTTGAGGTTACCCATGAGGCTTTCAAAAAATCTTTTATAACCAAGTATTTTAAACATATGACAACTTAACTCTGCTTATGAACAAATAATAAACAAGCAAAGAGAAATATGAAAGAAATTCTACACTTTACTCCAACCCCCCTGCTTTTTGACTTTTTGTTGTTTCCATTTATATCATTTTATACTATCTCTGATAAAGTTACTATAGTTATTATTTTTGATAGGTTTGTCATTTAGTCTTCCTATTCAAGATATACACCACAAGTTATACAGTACAATTATGGTTTATACACCATAATTACAGCAATAGAGTATTCTGTATTTGTCTACTTACTGTTTCCAGTGAGTGTTACACCTTCAGATGTTTTCTTATTATTCATTAAAGTCCTTTTCTTTCACACTGGAAAGCTCCCTTTAGCATTTCTTGTAGGGCATATCTGGCATTGATGAAATCCCTCAGCTTTTGGCCCAGAAGCTGAGTAAGCAGTGGAACAGAAATGCAGGCTGCACTCCAATCCCTAAGAATTCAGCCCAGAGAAAAGATATTTTGCTGTAATTAATATGCCTGGAGGGAGTTCCCTGACTTTGACAATCTTCTATAGATTACTAATTTAACATTCATTCCTTGTCTTCATCATCCTTGGCCACCTACATTAAAAAGAATCAAAAACTTAATAAGACTGTCCCTTGTTATTGAAATCTATTCAATTTTCTAGGTTTCAATAGTAATGAAAGATTTTTGTAGGATGCATCTGAACATATATCTGTATATATTCATTTGCTAATTCAGAAAGCAAAGGTTATCTTATATTTTCCTAGCTTCCCTGTAGCTAGAGATGGCCATGAGACTCAGTTTTTTACTTCTTTTCTTGAATGCAGAGATGATGACTGAAACTGAGGCAGCTGTCTTGCAATCACAAGATAAGGCAACATGAAATACGGAGATGTCAGCTCTTGTATCTCCTAGCTGCCCAAGCCGGGACCTTCCTACCTCCATATGTTTTTCTAAAGGTAAGAAATATAAGCCATTTTATTTCACCATTGCAAGTTGTATTTTCTGTTTTCATATGTAACAAGTTCATTACTGATATAGTGCCATAATAACAAAAAGGACTACACCACCAACAATAAACTCATTACAAGTGCACAGTTATATCGTTCTTTTAATTCTGACAGTATCAGATATTCTACTCCTAGCATGCTCTCTCCAAAGCCTGTTAAAAATTTATTTTCAAATAACTCATTTGTTTCTTTGATGGGTTTATTAGAGAGAGAGCCTTTATCAACTTTTTTTTTGGTGTGATATCATCAATCACTGATAAGTCATTAGCTCCAAATTGTGCATCAAACATCTCTTACCTTCATGTCCAAATAGCTCCTCCCCCATAATTTATTTTTTTCCTTCTCTCAGATTGAATCAATTATATATAAATGGCAATTCTCATATATTTTATGCTTATAAGAAACACTAAGTCATTTAAAATAGCAATATGAGAAACACAATTATTCCCATAAAGGCCTCTGACCTTTGCAAGGCACCTTCAGAATTTTATTTTTACCACTTTCTCTGAGAATGTCCCTTTGTATGGCAGTAGGTTTGGAATTTACATCTTATCCAAGTCCAACAGGATCCATGTTTAATTGACTTCCATTCTGCTTTTGCTTCTGTAACATTTCCCCAGAGCTCATCACTGGGCTTGAACCCAATATTCTGTCCTCTTGTTCCTACACTCCAAGCACTTGATAAATAGGCAAACAGATTCTGGGGCACGGGTAGTACTGCCAGAAGACGATGTTCAGTAGTCCCCTAGTGGCCTGAAAGAGTTCATGCAGTTCACTAAAGTGCTTATTCTGTTCCATGGAGGTGTAAGAGATTCATTAAACAGCAAGTTCATTAAGTAACTGCCAATTAGCTTGATCCTTTACAGAAGGCCCAGGAAGCAGGCCTAGGATCCCACTTTTTCTAGGTTTTCTCTCCAGTGGTTTATGCAGCCTATACAAGTGTCATACTGTATTGTCACATCTGAAATTTTGTTTTCACAATTGGGATATAGTCTTCCTTTTAGAAGCTTGTGACAGAAACACACTTAATTTGCCTTGAACAAAAAAACAGAGAAATTTATAATAAGGATATGGTGCTTTCTTGTGGAAACTCAAAGGCATAAATGACACCTGGATTATGAAGGAATGAAATCAGGGAGCCTGTCAGAAATCCGGGCAGGTGCTGTCAGAGTTTTGGGTTGCAGTGGCTCTTGTCTATGTTTCTTTCTTCAGGACCACTGCATGTTTCTCTCCTTTCTGCATAGATCTTTCTCTGCTGTTGCATGGACTCAGCCAAACATGCCCTCTCTGAACACTAACAGCCTTAGAAAATGACACAGACCAAACTTGAATTTCTCAGCCTCATTTCTACATGCTGGAGAGAAAAGATTTGATTCAGCCAAAAATTATGAGACCAGTGATGTTTAAGGTGATGATGTTGGTGATAGTGTTGATAGATGCTTTATTTTTTATTTACAATGGCCATGCTCCATGACAAACACCTGCATGCATGTTTCATTTCATCCTCTTCATAACCCTATAAGCCCATTTTATGGATGATGATGATACCTAGAGATGATAAATAATTTGTCTAAGTTCCTTGCTTGCTAGTGAACCCAATTACCTGATTCCAAAGTGGTCTAATCAGCAGAGGGTTAAGATTGGATCAAGTACAATACCAGTTATTATTATATTATATTATTATTATATTATCAGTTATTTGTTGTTTATAAACACAGCATGTATTGTCTCACCTCTGAGCTCATAATACAGTCTGCAATGGCCTTTCCTAACCTATTAACCATTTATTCAATTTACAAATTTCAGTCCAATGTCATCTCTTCCATGAAATAATCACTGATTCCTACTCCCTACAACTGCGGCCCTCACTCTGGGTCCCCATAGCATATGGCCAATAATTCTATTTTTTAGCACTCTGTATCTTATCATTTCTATTAATGTTGGTTATGAATATCTAGAATGTGAGCTTTCTGGTAGTGAGCCTGGGGTCTTTTTAAATTTTATATGTTCTCGACATATGATAAACAACTTGATAAATAAAAGTTAAATCGAACTGTTACAAGTGGGGAAAATATAAATCATAAATTCATATACCTGTGCTCTTTAGACAGGGCTTTTCGTTGCCTCGGTATTTTTGTGTTTTGAGGTTTGAAATGACTGTTGCCTGCCTATACTTTTTGGGGGCAACAGAGTACCCTATAATGTGCTTGATATTCTATTCCTAACCAAGCCAGAACAATTTAAGGCTGTGGTCCAGAGAACATCCCTTTATTGTCCTTTGCATCCCAGAGCAATTTTATCCTTATTGCATTGGCTCCCCAAAAGGGATCATATGGGGTTTTTGTACAGTGTCCACTGAGATGGTGGGTATCACCTAACAACAATATAAAAATATTGCTGGTCCAGAGAGTTTAAGAGTCCTAACTTTAGAAAAAGGAGTCAGGTCCGACACATACAAAAGTGTATACTTTGGAGTCAAAAATACTAACTAGCTCTGGGTCTTTAGGGTAGTTACATATGTTTTATGAGTTTTGATTTCTCTTTTTGTAAAATGAATATAAAAATGATTACCTTGTTTAGCAGTTGCACAGATTAGAGATAATATCAATGTGTATGACTGAAATATAACGTGTTCAATAAATGTTTATTATTATATAATCCACTATTTTTGCTTCCTCCTTTGGTACAGCTGAGTAGGACCTTGTCCTTTTTCGTCCTCCAAAATACTTTTTACCATCAGGAACCTCATTAAATTCTCTTTCTCACATCAGTCCAAAGAAACTCTTTAACAGACTCTTTAAATCCAGATATTCGCTTGAGATCTTTATCAAACAGCTCTTCCTTAGAGCACCCCCAAGTAGCCTCAGTGTCTTGCTGAATGTTCCGAGGGACCGTGTAAATTTCTTCTGAAGTGTACATCCCCATCCATGGCATTCCATGTTCTAGTTCAAAACTGTTGTTAACAGAAAATTCATTATTTCCTAGGGTACTTCATTCTGCCATTGGGTAGATAATAACAGTTAGAATTTTTTCCTTTAATAGAACTGAAACATTTTTCACTGACTTCTGCTCACTGGCCTTGGCTTCTATCTAGATACTTTTGAGTCAGAATGATCTGGTTTAGAATCCTGATTCTTCCACTTATTGGCTGTGTGGTTTCAGACAAGTTACATATCCTGATGATCTAGCAAATGGGCACGAATATAGGCAACTCATAGACGTTTGTGTTAGTGGTGAATGAGTTGGAATATGTAGAGTTCTTAACATAGTTCATGATGCATGGTAAATGTTAAATATTTAGTAAGTATTGTTAATTTTATACTAATTTCTACTTAATAGCCATAAATTATATTTATTATTTTTAGACTGATTTGCTCTTTATTATAGTTTCTCTGGCAGACAGGGAAAAAAGTCTCAGGTATTTTGGTATGAGGTAGGAAGTAGTTACATGAATACTGAAAACCTTTGGTTCAAGACCCTCATACTGATGAGAAAACTAATCCTCAGAGAGCAGTTACTTGACTAGAGTTATTATTGGACAGGGTAAGAGCTTCTGGTTTTCTGAAGCTCAGCTCCATTCTCTCTTGTCATTAGGTGAAGAGTGAAAATGGTTTCAGTCAAAATGAACTTACTGGCAACAAGAGGCCGGCATATTGGCTCACCTGGCTTAGCTAAAAATCACTTGACTATGAATCTAAAGACTGCACCCAGCCTTGCCCTCTACTGGTTTTGCAATCACGGAGAAATTTTTACTTCTCTAGGCCTTGTATGTACCCAAGTAATGAGAATAATAACACCATTCTGCCCAGCTCATTTGGGGAGGAAGAGCCAAATGAGATATTGTACATGCAAATGATTTATGCATCTCAATATGCTGTATAATGAAACTAATTATGTCATATGTTTATGTAGCCCCAAACTTTGATGTTACCAATAATTTTAGCTATGATAAGTATCTCAAAAGAAACATTTTAATTCAATTTTTTCTTAGGACTCCTAGAAACTATGTTAAAATCCTAGTTCCACTTACTTTTTGGCCTAAGTATTACTAATATTCTTCTTCCCTGCCATCTCCAAACAGGCTTTAAAGTATTCAAGGATTATTGTTAAGCCATACATGTTTAAAGAGAAGCCAGTTATAAAATACAGAATGTATAAAACATAACTGGTGAGATGTTGCCCATAGCCAATGCAAAGATTATCTGAGAACATCTTTCCTTGTTCAGATTTAGATGCCACGTGATAATGTTTGGGGTAAAGAGCCTGTTTGAGAAAATTGCTTTGGAAGCAGAGAAGAAATTGCTGTTTAGCCTTGCTCTAGCCCCTTCTTCAACAGGCTGGACAGATAATACAACTTCCAATCATTATATATCCCCAACACCTTTTTTGGAGATGGGCCTCCTCTTGCTTGGTCTGGTGGCTACCTGGATGGTCACTGGTACTGCTCTTCCCCTTGCCTCTATGCTCCTTCACACAGAGCCACATGAACCACTGGAATCTACCTTTGCATTCATGCAATTCTTCCTGGAAGTGGAATGGAGAGGGTCACCTCTCTCTTTTCTTAATCACACTACATCATACTGTGTTCAAGCCCCACTAAAATTTGCTGCTCTGGGAGGCCTTCTGTCTATAGAATGGAAGGTCGACAGACCAGTCTATATGTTCATGTACGTTCCCGTTCTTCAGAGAAATAATGTCAAACTTCCCCTTGTTACTCTCTGGTGCTGCAATGTGGGCCTTTTGCTTTTCTCACAGCAAGTGTATTGCCAAGAAAGATGTCAGTTGGTTCTTTTTCTAGGCATCGTCACTTTTTAGCAGTGAATGACTCACAGTCTTCCTCACTTGTGAGGGAGGGGACTGCCTCTTCCTTCCTAGAGAAGGTGATAGGAACCTCTCACTAAGGTACTGCTTTCCCCCAAAGATCTAGGTCTCCTTTCCTCTCCCCAGTTATATACTTAATTTGGGATGGGGATAGGTTGAGGGGATTAGTTTTGCTAATCTACTGTAAACCTATCTATGAGCTGTGGATGCAGAAATATGGCTGACCCAAATACCAGGCATTTCTTTGAATTTAGCCTGTGGAGCCTTTAGCACATTTTAGTTTTAACTATGAACTCTGGTCTAATTTCAGTGTGATGCATTCAGA
Source organism: Indri indri (assembly GCA_004363605.1). Classification (NCBI taxonomy): domain Eukaryota; kingdom Metazoa; phylum Chordata; class Mammalia; order Primates; family Indriidae; genus Indri; species Indri indri. The sequence continues at coordinate 10,388 of RJWJ010019413.1, read as the reverse complement.
GTGGCTCTCAATCAAGAGTAATAATTCCCCTCCAGGAAGCATTTCAAAATGTTGGTGGGGGGAGGTATATTTGAATGTTACCATGTACAAAGAACACTAGAGACATTTAGTGGGATACAGCAAGAAATCTTAAATATCCTGAAATCTGTAGGACAGTCTCACCTCATGAAGAATTGCCCTTCCCCAATGCAAATTACATATGCCATTGAAAGCACTGCACTGAACATCAACCTACAAAAATTCTTAACAATCTATGACCTACCACAGGATAAATTTATAAAGTTTTGTTTCATTGCACTTCATTAATTACTATTAATGATGACCATCTTTCATCTCTCTTGACTATTTTTATAATGAATCATAAATTTATATCATATATCCACATGTCGATTTATTTGCCTGCTTTTAATTTATTATATATTTATATAGCAATTCTTTCATAAATTTGCAAATACACTCTTTCAATGTGTTGCTTGCTTTAACTTCCTTAATTGTGTGTTCATTTTATATCCTTATTGGTCTCAGAAATATAGGTATGTGTGTATGTTTGGGGAAGTGCCATGCTCAATATATTTCAAGGGGGAAGTGAAGACTTACAGGAACATTATGCTGATGGAGATACTTTGGAGTGGTAGGATTTAAGAAGCTAAACCATCCCATCCAAGAACACTTTACCCAAGTTTGAGTGGGTTATTTTACAGCAAGTTCTCTTAACCCTGGTACTACTGATATTTTTGGCCAGATAATTATTTTTTATGGGATCTGTCCTATGCACTGTAGAGTATTTAACAGCATGCCTGGCCTCTACATACTGGATGCCAGTATATATTCTCCCCCACATGTGGAAGGAACAAAATTTCTATGGAAAACACAATCCTTGCATTGTTTTTTGAAAAGATCAATGAAGATTTTCAGTGAGAAGATGCAAGTCAGTGTTGTCCAAGAGGCAATTCTGTACCTACTTTGAATATTTTGTTTTTTTGTTTATAGACGCATATATATGTATGGGTTCTTTTGTACCATGAAAAGTACCATTTAGTGTCTGTTGTCAAGCTTGCTCTTTCTGTGCAATAATGTTCTCTAATTATCCCTGAATCTTTGATAAGTCATTTATTTTATATACACAAATACTGTGTTAGTGATGGTGGTGTAAGGAATTAAAGTATAGGGTACAGAAGAGAGAGATGATTTTTTTCACATTGTCCTCCTGCGGAATCCTGCATATTAATAGCAGTTTTGTTGGGAAGGATGATAGTTATAGACTTCCCAGTGGAGATAAAAAAGCAAACAAGTGGTTGTCCAAGGTGGTTCAGAAAAGAGAACATATTTTGGAGAAACAAGTGTAAAATGGACAAACATGAGGTAAATATTCTCAAATTTTCCCAAAGAAGGTAATTCTCTAAATGAGGGAGCTCTGCAGCTTGGTTTGCATAGTCAGAATGCTACATAAATGACCATAAAGCTCCCAAAGTCATAGAGACCGTCATGATCTTGAACTCTGTTCTTTCTTACTAGTTCCATAGGAAAATAATAACTGTAATCCAATGAATAGTGCTGCTAATAGACCTTGTCTGCCTCAGTTCTGACAAGGATGTGTGACCAAAGGACTTCATTACATATATGTGGGTATATTAACATATAATTCAAATGCACAGAATTACAGAGCTCGAGTACTTTAGATATTGCCAGGTCTACCACATTCATTTAAAAATGAGGTCGACAGAGGTGAAATGACTAAAATTACGTAACTTACTATCTCTTCCAGCTCTAGTAATGTTTTTATATTGAGAGTAGAAAAGATCTTCCTTCTCCTTCATTAATTGACTACTAATTAAAACCTATAAAAAATAGAATTAGTTGTACTAATCTTTTGTTTAGAGACAAATGTAACTTAACTATCATTTTTTCCTTGTTTAATAGTTTTAATGAGAAACATGCCTATTTTATAGGAATATGTGTAAAAATGCACAATATCGCCTATAATCAATAGTTACTCATCATGTGAAAAAAATTCAGCCCTAAAATCTTCACTAAGTTTTCTGTGTGATGACACAAATCAGAGATGGATGGTAAATATTTTGAAAGATAAATGATACAAATCTAACAAAGTGACAGGGATAAATGTAGAATTTGTGGTTGCACGTGGTTGAATAAAAAACTAAGTCATAGTAAAAGTGAACATAGAATTATTTAACAGCATAATATATACCAGACATTTAGGGGGTTCCAGTAATAGCACATTCAATGTGAGTCGAAAATATGAAGTGGTCACCAGTGGGATTAAGTTTAAAGAAGAGTGGAAAAGAATGAAAAGAGATAAACTGGATCCTATAAAGAACAGGAAAAAGTTTTAGGAGTGTTTCACTTAAATTAGAGGGAACATGGTAGGTGTCTTTGTTTAAATGTCTGCCATGCAGTCTTTCCCTGAGAAATTATTGTATATGGCTTCAGAGGTGATAACTAGGACTAGGGTATGGTTTTACTTGCAGCACAAGTAAAAAAATGTGAGAAAAAAAATGTGCTGTAAAGCACTTTCTAGGTATGCTGGAGGGTATTCGTGTGTTTGCCGGGTAACCAGGAAATTCCATATAACGGTGAGCTTGAGTATTCTTTTAAAAATCTACAGGAAATCTTGTACTCTTCTTATTTTTACATTATTTCTCCTCAGCTATAGCAAATTTATTAATATTAAAATGCTCCTCAAATTATTTATATGATGTGTTTCAATATGACACTTAAGACTTATATTTCCGTAACAGTTACTGTGGCCTTTGTCCAGTTAGATTCTGAAGATACAGACTGTGAACTGGATGGGTGATGAGTCGAATTGGAAAACTGGATGGTATATTGAGACATTTGATTCTTTATCTTATATTCCTGAATTTAAATATTATATATGCACAATATTTTTTATTATGATTTTTACTATTTTTATTTAAAAATTAAAATTATAAGGCTCAGGTGGACTTCTTTTACTAATACAATTTCCTCCTACCAGAACTGGGTATAGAATGCTATTTCTTGGATGTGGACACTTTGCTTTGGACCTATGACAAGCCTGGTAAAATAGCCCAGTAACATCATGATTAACCATGTCTATGGATGTTTTATTCTTGCAGCGTTTGTGTATAGGAAACCTTACCCTACCATTCTCCAAGATTGTCTCCTATAGACAACATTCAAAAAACTTACCAGCTTTCTAAAGATAATGGTAGAATCTACTTCTGTCTTAGCTTGAAATGACATGCCTTTGACAGAAAGGATCAGCAAAGTACTTTAAAAAATACTTACTCAATAGCAAGATGCCAGGAGTTGTTCCATCATGTTATCAGGGCCAGTAAATAAGTAGTGAGGGAAAATTTTTAAATACAGAGGAAAGGTGTGTCCGAAGCCAATAAAGCTGATGAAAATCAGAAATAGAATCCAAGAGGGTTTCAATATTGTCAGACTTTTTCAGACAGTAAGAGCTGTGTAGGAATCCTTCTGTGAACCATAGAAATAATAAATGCTGAGCCCATTGGAACATAATCTCAATCAGCAAGATGCCACGGCTTTCCAGATTTCCTCACAGGGGCCTGCTAATTCCATGCCAAAACTAGCAATGGATTTCTTCCTTCTAATCTCACCTAATGCCTTATTTGATTACTGTCACTGCTCTCTGACCATGCACAGTCCCTTCGGACTCTCATTTCCCAACTGAGTCATTCAGAGGAGGCTGGTGTCCGCAGGATGTAGTCTAAGACCATAACCCACCTTGTTCCAAGTGAAAAGACAGAAACAGGGAAGAAGAGAGCCAGGGGAACCTTCAAAGTTTTCTGGCAACCTCTATATCTGTTGGATTACTGATTGGAAGCAAACAAGGAATAGGAATATGAGTGGTCTGGAAGATCTCTCTAGCTGATCGGCAAAGGAGGGCTAGTTGGAGGGGAGAAACCAGGAGAAAGGTCAACGGGGCATTTCAGTGCACCCTAGCATGGCATCGCCTCTGCCCTGGCTGTACATTATTCTATGGTGAGTAAGATGTTTTCCCCTGATTTTTCTTTTTAGCTCAGAGGAAATGGAAAATATGTACTCATTGGGTGATTTCTATATCAAATCCTGGAAGAAGCCAGGGGTGGTGTATCATGTATTTGTGGTGGGATAGACTAGGGTAGATTAGACAAAATATCTTATCTGAGGCTGAGAATGAAGATCATTGACTCTCTACTTACAGGCTGGAAAATGCCCTAGGGAAACTTGAAGATGAAGGCAACTTCTACTCGGAAAACATCAGTCGGATCCTGGACAACTTGCTTGAAGGCTATGACAATCGGCTGCGGCCAGGATTTGGAGGTAAGAAGCTACATTATTGCTATATCAAACACCTTTAGTCTCATTCTCCCCTTAACTACCCTTCCAAGACCCAGAGGAGTCAGAAAGGAGGTGGTACGTCAGAGTGGTAAGGGGCAGAGGTGCTGGAGAGAGGCTGTGTTTGTTCCCATCCAGCCTCGGCCTCTTCTTCAGTTAATGACCTTATGCAAGTTACTTGGACTCTCTAAGCCTCAGTATCCTCAATTGTAGTGTGGGTGTATGATCAATGCTTGCCTCATAGAGTTGTGTGAGTGTAGAATGAAATTCTCCATGTAAAACAATTTTCTTAACATTTACCTGTGAAAGCCATCAATATACATTAGTTATTATCATTTTTTATTAGAACTAATCTAGTTCTCTTTTATTCCTTAATGTTCCCCCAATTTGACTAGAATGAATTCAAAATAAAGCAACTGATGTAAGTTTTTAGAGTGGAAAGACCTAAGGACTCCCACTGCTGAAGTGTAATAGGATGGGTTGCAGATTCCGGCCATGAGAAGGGGTTTTATGGTAGAGTCACTAAGTTCAGTCCACTTAACATTCCTGGTGATAATTGCCCCATTCCTCTGGGTTAATTTCAGGTGCTGTCACTGAAGTCAAAACAGACATTTATGTGACCAGTTTTGGGCCTGTGTCAGATGTGGAGATGGTGAGTGTGCTCTGAGTGAGTTGGGTATTTTTACTTAGGGGAGCAGAGAGGAGTCCCAGAACTCATGATAATGGGCACTGCCAGCAAGCTTGGCTGCAGATTCCTGATACAATATGTGTGTCCCTGCTGAGAGGGCATGGCCATCAGAGTAGATTACTGGCTTAATGTTCACGTTTCACTAAGGGCTCTGCTTGAACGTTTTAAGCTTAGGGACTTTTTAAGATTATATCCTCTCTTCCATCCATGTATTATGCACTGATTCTTCCCTTCAAAGAGATTTTCCCTTTGTGAAGTCCTAGTAAATTTTTTGGAGTATTTAAAAAACGCAAAGATTCTATGCCTTATAAGAACATATTGATGATATCTATGAAACTTAAAACATAGCTGTCTTTTGTAGCAACATAATTATCAGCATATTTTATTAAACCAGTAAAGGGAGTCTTTGGGAAAGGCCAATGCATTCCACCTTTTACATTACGGATGGACCAGTAGGTGTTCTGGGGACTCTGTTCCAGGTACAGATGGCTGTAGCATTAGTAAGAATGTATTTATAGTAAGTGGCAATGAAAACCTGAACTAGTTTTCTAGAACAAAGTGTATCATGATATTCTTTCACAGTTCTCAGGTAGAATTTCCCCCTGAAACTAAAACATAAATACTAAAGGTGAAATAAACATAACCGTCTTTAAAGAAATGTATCATTAGATTTTGTTAAGAAAATGTAATTCTGGATAAACAGTTATTGGAGACTTTTTCACCTTCTGCTTTATGAGTTGACAAGAAAAGAAGAAAAAAAAAAAGAAGGCTGATAGGAAGAAAGGAGTAGGGAAGGAAGATAAAATAGGAGGGAGGAAAGGAAGAAGAAAGAGAATAGGGAAGAAGGGGAAGGAGGAAGGAAAGATTTTATTCCAGAGATGGATATCTTAATACTTAAGGGGAAAGCAGAGTCAGCATTATTCAGAATCCCGAATTATTTTGGTGTCATATTTTTCATTTGAGTACTGAGCCACTGCAAGTGTAAACAACCACTACTATTTTCTACTATATTACTGAAGTCTGGGTATACTTGGAATGTATCTTATGCCTGTATTTCTTTTTAAAGTTCATTTGTGCAATAGATCCCTATTGTAGTCTGGATCATTACTCTGTGTGTATATTGCATGCCAAGTTATATTTTAAAATATAATCACTATTGCAGGAATAAGTCTCATAAAGGAATTTACAAAGCATGCAAAGCAATTTTTGTCAATGCTTTGACATAATTACAAGTTATTTGTCATTCAATTTTGCAATAGTCCTTATCATAATTCTTAAATATTTTAATGTTATGCCATAAAAGCCACAAATTAAAACTCATAATTTTGATCGTGTATGGTTAAATGATAACTCTCTTTAGAATAATCATAGTAACATTTGTTTTTATGTTCCCCGAGAGCAATACAAAATAAATATGATTTTCAGCCATAGAGTGTTAGTCAAGTAAAGTTTTTCTGTCCTTGGAACTGTGTTTTAAATGGTACTGTCAGGCTCTGAGATTTCTTTCGGGGTGAATGAGGTACAGAGGGGAATGTCTAGACTAGCTGAGAGTAAATAGGAAGGCCAGCGCAAAGCCTAGACTAAGTATTTTCATCTATTTTTCTTCTAAATTAAGGAAGGGGATTTTGGTAGATGGAGAGATGGATGACTGGACAGATAAAGAGGAAGAATGGTGAGGAGAGTGGAGGTGGAGGAGGGAGAATTATGCAACACAGCACTTAATTTTATAATAATGCAAAGTTTCTGAGTTCAAGACAACTAATAACTCATGAAAATTGTACTGAGAAGTTATTGCCATAAAAAGTTGCTTTATTGCTTAAGTTTTGGGATTGGGTATATATAAGCTAGTGAATAAACTATTCTTAACAAACCCAGCCTGCGTGAATATTTTATTTTCCCTTAGGAGTATACAATGGATGTTTTCTTCCGTCAGACTTGGACTGATGAGAGGTTGAAGTTTGGGGGGCCAGCTGAGATTCTGAGTTTGAATAACTTGATGGTCAGTAAAATCTGGACCCCTGACACATTTTTCAGGAATGGCAAAAAGTCAATTGCTCACAACATGACAACTCCTAATAAACTCTTCAGAATAATGCAGAATGGAACCATTCTATACACCATGAGGTGAGGTTTCTCCAGTTGTGCTTTCTCTGCCTAAATGATACATTGATCATACTAACTCAAACCATTTATTTCAATGTCCCTAGGCTTACCATCAATGCTGACTGTCCCATGAGGTTGGTTAACTTTCCTATGGACGGGCATGCTTGTCCCCTCAAGTTTGGGAGTTGTAAGTTACAAAAAGCTTCTGAGAGTCAAATAATGCATTTAAAATATGTAATTATTTTGTTTTAGTCAGAGCCTAGAAAGCAAGAAAGAAATATTGCCATGACACTTTCAGTGTGGTCCAGAAATATACTTACTTAATCATATCTGTCAATCTCATAAATAGAGGTTTTAGTCACTGAGATTAAAGAAAACTTTAAAGAAAATTTGTTTTTATTTCCTTTTTATATAGATAATACTTATTTTGAAGGAAACAAAAAGACAACTAACATCCAGTCAGATTTACTGCTATGTTTAATTTGTTTCAAAAATTTAGATGCTTACCCCAAAAGTGAAATCATATATACATGGAAAAAAGGACCACTTTACTCAGTAGAAGTCCCAGAAGAATCTTCAAGCCTCCTCCAGTATGATCTGATTGGACAAACAGTATCTAGTGAGACAATTAAATCTAACACAGGTAAGAATTTGATCAATGCATGAATGTCATCCTGCAAGGTGACCCCCGTGTACATTTTTAAAACGTTTATTTCTTTTTCCTTCACATTAGCCAGTCTCAGCTAAGCATGCTGTTTTGAAGTGATGAGTAGCTTTCTTTCAAATTGATTTCACAACTGGGTGTACGTAAAGATTTGTATATTCCTGAAATGGGTAGTTTTGTATGTATATGACACAAAGAACCCTACCGAAAACAATGAAATGGTGTGTTTCTTTTCTCTATCACCTGCTGATCAAGTAGCTGTTTCATACATCGAAAAATGCCTTTGCTTGTTTTCTTGCATTCCATGCTCATTTAAAATCTTCAAGATTTATATTCAGCTGCATTCTTTTTGCACACTGTCAGCAATAATAATACTGATGTATGTGTCTTCCAACAGGTGAATATGTAATAATGACAGTTTATTTCCACTTGCAAAGGAAGATGGGCTACTTCATGATACAGATATATACTCCTTGCATTATGACAGTCATTCTTTCCCAGGTGTCTTTCTGGATTAATAAGGAGTCTGTGCCCGCAAGAACTGTCTTTGGTATGCCTCACACTTCGTGCTCCACTTCCCTTCACCCTGCATCTCTCATCGCTTGTGTATTTTGGGTGAATATTCACACCGGTGCACTTTTCCAATCCACAAAGGAAATAGACTCCTGTCTCACTCAGACATATGTATCATGTAAAATGACCCTCATCTTATTGCAAGTTGTGTGGAGAATCAACAAAAAATTTGTTTCAGCAAGAATTTTGGCTGGTTTCCCGTGACTTTCACGTGACTCATTTAGCAGTGTTTTATCTTCATTTGCTTTTTCATAACTGAGGGAAAGCAGAAAGGTTAAAACTGACAGGTAAATCCATGAAAGCAAAAGGCTAAGATATTGAACCCGTTAATCCATAAATTGTATCTCACTTTTATTAGATTGAACCATATAAAATTGCCATTTTTGCAGGTCTAAGTGTAGTTAAATATCACCGATTTCCTGTGTTTCAACCTAAATATTTAATTCCACTTCTGATGTATAGAATAACTATTAGTTTTGATGGAGCAGAATGAAATAATTAGAAAAAGAGTTATACCTGAAAATATTACCAGTAACTAAGTCCAGTTTTTTCTGGGTTCTCATTACAAATTTAGTAGTCTGCAGGGAGGGAAGACCCAAACTGAACTGAAATCTCAGGTGAACCTTGATTTTTAAAAATCTATTATACTGAACAGATCTTTTTCTGCAAATTATAAAAGACTGTCTACATAATGATATTAACCATTGATGTTACACATCCCATAATTATAAAAATTTCCCAAGTCTTAGTTCAAGAAGGAAAATTATTAGAAGACGAGTGATACAATTTATTTTATTATGAGTAAATATTTTACCTTAAAACCAGGCTAGAAATAAAAAAAATGAGTAACCTAATTTTATGGTAATATTCACACCAGACAGAATTCATAACTGTGATGAAAGACGTTATTAGCTAGTAAAATTGATCAGAAATTCAAGGTGATTTTGTTTTACCTAAGCGATAATAATCTGTTGTAAGTTTTCTTAAGCACTAAACAACTAGAACTATTTATGACTTAAATTTTACAATAGTTAAACTACTTCAATTCAGCAAATAGTTTTTGAGTAACTATAATATAAAAAGTCACTACACTAAGCATCAAAGTGTACAAAAATGATAATACCTATGATAATAATTATGAACAATTATGATACAATAAAATAACAAAAATTACTTAGCATTGATAAGGTATTTCCTTCTCTCTAACAATGTTTTTATTTGATCTTGTTATAGCATTCCCAGTGTTTATATGCATTTTCTGTTCTTTTCCATCATAGGGATCACCACTGTTTTAACCATGACCACTTTGAGCATCAGTGCCCGGCACTCCTTGCCAAAAGTGTCATATGCGACTGCCATGGATTGGTTCATAGCTGTTTGCTTTGCTTTCGTCTTCTCTGCTCTTATCGAGTTCGCAGCTGTCAACTACTTCACCAATCTTCAGACACAAAGGGCCAAAAAGAAGGCACAGATTGCAGCCTCAACCCCAGGGACAATATCGAAAGCCACTGAACCCTTGGAAGCTGAGATTGTTCTGGTAATTGTTTACTTTTTCTAATATTGCACACCGTAGGAAAAGGCAGCCCCAACAGTGATCACAAACAACTACAGAGTCCAAAAGTTATATTCGTTGAGCACAAGTTACATAGCTCCAGCTCCAATAGCAAGGCCAATTTCTCTCCCAACTTCACAGAGAAAAGCTAAGGAACAATCTTTCATTTATCTCTGCTCTAAACTTTTGGCATTCTTCTTTCATCATCCTCACTTGTACTGGCAGACTCCCGGCTCTCAGAGGAGACTAGAAAATTCTTCTTAGCCTTTAGATGTTTCCTTTGAACAGGATCACTTATACCAACTAAGGAGAATAAAGTAAAAAAAAAAAAAAAAAAAAAAAAAAAAAAAAAAAAAAAAAAAAAAAAAAAAAAAAAAAAAAAAAAAAAAAAAAAAAAAAAAAAAAAAAAAAAAAAAAAAAAAAAAAAAAAAAAAAAAAAAAAAAAAAAAAAAAAAAAAAAA
>RJWJ010019412.1:0-30313 GCA_004363605.1 Indri indri | reverse complement strand
GAACTCCTGGCCTCCAGTGATCCTCCCACCTCAGCCTCCCAAAGTGCTGGGATTACATGCATGAGCCACTGCACCCGGCCTATTTATGGCCTTTTGGACATTGGGATGCAAAATTCTTTTAGGTTGTTTTATTTGAGTTACAATTTTTGTATGCTTACAGATACGGTTACCAAATAATTTTTGACGGTTGATAAAATACCCTCTGTAGAACTTAGAGTTCATCTCCAGGCTGCAGGTGGGGTGAAGCTAAGAGGGGTGCCATCGTCACACTCTGCAGACCCGACGTGCTCTCCTCCAAAAAGAAAGCGACCTTTACTTTTTTTAATTAAAAATTTAATCTGGAGGTAATTATAGATTCACATGCAGTTGTTAAGAATTCCTGCAGAGAGACCCACGTACCCTTTACCCAGTTCTCCCCAGGGGTGACTTCTGGCAAAACTAGAAGATCACAACCAAGGCACCGACACAGTCAAGCTAGAGAACGTTTCCACACCACAGCGATGGCAGCCAAACCTATTTCCCTCTCCTTAACCCCTGGCAGCCGTGAATTTGTCCTCCATTTCTGCAATTTTGTCGTTTCAAGAGTGTTACCTAAGTGAAACATTGTAGAACCTTTATTGGGTTCACTTTTCTCGCTCAGCCTAATTCTCTGAAGAGCCTTCTGAGTTGTTGCATGTATCAACAATTTGTTTCTTTTCCTTGCTAAATAGTACTCCATGGTATCAACGTACCATTGTTCGTTTAAGCCATTCGCCTCTTGAAGGACATCTAGGTTGCTTCCCGTTTGGGCCATTATGAATAAAGCTGCCGTAAACATTTGTGTGCAGGGTTTTGTGTGAACACAAGTCTTCATTTTTATGGGATAAGCGCCTGGGAGCACAGTTGCCGAGTTGTGTGGCAGTCGTGTGTTTAGCTCAGTTCCTTTTTCACTTTTTAGTTGTTACCCTGTTTCACAGGGTGGCCGTGCCATTTTACATTTCTGCCAGCAATGCGTGAGCGGTCCAGTGTCTCCACGTCCTGGCCGGCATTTGGTGGGGTTGCTATTTTTAATCTCAGCCACCTGGTGGCTGTGTACAGACAGCTCCTCGTGGGGGGATTTGCATTGCGTGATGACTGACGGTCTTGAGCGTCTTTTCACAGCCGATTTACCGCTGTCTCTCCTCTCGAGGGAAGGGTCTTTTTAAGTCTTTTGCCCATTTTCTAATTAAGTATTGTTTGCTTTCTTCACTATGGAGTTTTGAGAGATCTTTATATATTCTGGATGCTGGTCCTTTGTTGGAAGTGCGGTTTGCCGATATTTTCTCCCACTCCGTAGTGTGTCTTTTCTTTCTCTTACGAGGGTCGTTTGTAGAGCAGAAGTTTTAAATTTCGGAGAAGTCCAGCTTGTCAGTGTTTCCTTTAATGGGTCCTGCCTTTGGTGTCGCGTCTAAGAATCATCACCTCACCCTAGATCTCAAAGGTTTTCTCCCTTCTTTTTCCCTAAAAATGTTTCAGTTTCATGTTTTACAGTACAGTCTGTGATCAGTTTTGAGGATTTTAAAATATATAAAGTGTGAGACCGGTCGTAAGTGCTTAACCCGGGTTTGTCCTTCGAAGCGGGCTGCAGGCAGTGGAGGGGAGCGCGGCGTTCAGGGAGCCGGCGATGAGACGGCAGGGCCGACGTTCTCTGTGCCCTGTGTGCCTTGAACGTGGCTGTGCCGAAATGTGAACAGAAGACCTGTGTCACTTGGTCGATTCCGGGCACCAGGCTCCTTGTCCTGGTCCCTTAAGGATGCAGGGTCCCTTTGCCACCCCAAGGCCCAAGGGATTTGGAATGAGCGCGGTCTTCCCCGTGGAGGGACAGTGTTAATGTCTAATGTTGCTGGGAGGGACGTGGAGAGACACACTCGGAAGCCAGGTGTCTTTCTCTTTCTCTCAAAGGTATCGGTGACTACCTAACTCGGTGCAAACAGGCCATTGGGAAATTCGAGTCTCTCGTGCACCAGATCCATAAGAATGCGGATGACATTGCTTCCAGGCTCATGTTAATAGAGGGCATGAATCTCTTTAAATATCCAGCACCCAAAAGCGAGGAAGAGCTGCCAGGTAGGTCTGACTTCTCAGTGCTCTGGTCGTGCAATGAGCAACGAGCCTCTTGGTCGTGGTTTTCTATCTACGTACACGAATGAAACCACGCAATTAAATAAAACCATTCCTAAGCAACTCAGTCATCTTCCTTGAAAGGACCATGGGTAGTTCTTACTTTTTGTCATGTTTTACGGATTGCTGAGATAGTTTAACAAATTCTTGAGTCTGAAAAATCAGTAGCACTTTTGTCAATAACTTCATAACAGTACAGTGAATCGTGCTTTTATGGGTTCACATTTGCACATTCAAACAAGATAGTTTAAGCGTTCTTAGACTAGTCAACAAGGAATTCAAGAAAAACAGGATATAAAATGCCCAAAGACATAAAAGCCACCTCCTGGATGTGGTGTACTTTTGCGTACGTAATGAGCATCCTCAAGTTGTCATTTATTTGCTGCTTAGGGTGTGTCTTGACTTCTGGTGCTGACTTGTTTTCTGCTTTGGGTCAAGGTTAGGGGCTGTTTATGTATTTCCGAGACACACGGCTGGTGTTAGGATTGCTTTCTGAGCTCTGTCCTTTCCTGTCTTTGTGGACAGCTGTGGCAAATGTCTTTCTCTGCAGGTGTGAAGGAATTCTTTGAGCACATTGATCAAGAAAGGGCCCGAGATGTGGACCACATGGTCCGGTGGTATCTTGCCATCGGACCTCTGCTGACCAAAGTTGAGGGTCTCGTCATCCACACCAACACAGGCAGGGCCCCCAAGCTGGCCTCCTACTACAAGTACTGGGAAAATAGGATTTACGAGGTCCTGACAAAGCTCATCCTCAAGTAAGTTCATCTTCTTTTTTGTGTTTTAGAGCTGGGGTCTTGCCATGCTGCCCAGGCTGGAGCGCAAGCATTTACGCGCAGGCAAGATTGTTGCGCAACGCAGCCTCGAGCTCCTGGGCTCAAGGGGTTTCCTTGCCTGGGTCTCCCCAGTTGCTGGGACCACTGTGCTCAGAGTTCATCTTCTTGTTGTGTGTTTTAGAGACAATGTGCTTAGATTAAAATATTTTACATACAGGGACAGTTAAAGGGGGTGGCCAGGTACAAAACGAAAATCAGGAAACGGCTTTCTGGCCAAGGGGCCCTCACAGGATGGAGGGGTGACCTTGCATTTGGGCTCACACTCTTGTTAGCCGCTCAACATTCAGAACAGGAAGTTATCTCTCTTTCCACTTCAACTGTCTGAAAGACATAGTGTGTCTGTGTTCTGAAAATTAGCCAGGCATGGTGGTGCAAGCCTGTAGTCCCAGCTACTTGGGAGGCTGAGGCAGGAGGATTGCTTGAACCCAGGAGTCTGAGGTTGCAGTGAGCTATGATGATACCACTGCAGTCTAGCCTGGGCAACAGAGTGAGACTCTATCTCAAAAACAACAACAACAAAAAACCCAAAAATAAAAAACAAGAGCCAGGAAGGCAGGACGAGGGCTTGCATTTCACTCTGACAGCAACAGGAGGCTACTGAGTGTTTTCAGCGCGGGGAGGGAGAGTTACATGTTTTTAAAAACTCTCTCTGGCTGCCGCACGAGTTACTGAAGGGGCGGAGCAGGGGCCCCACGCTGGGGGCTAATGAGGTTCCATGTCCGAGTGTCACCCCCAGATTGACCCAGAGAGGACAGAGCGGGCTGGGGCAGGTTGCGCGGGGCGCGAGTGTTCCTTTTTCCTGAACCAGAGTCGAACAGCTTCCAGGAGGGATCAGCATCATTTAATTATTTTCCAACCCACAGGTATTTGATTTTCCAAAAGTAGAAACGAACTATTTGTATAAATTTAGGACCAAAAAAATATAATGAAACTCAGCCCAGACTGTCCTCTACATCCCCACAGCGTGGTGTTCCTTGTGGTGGGCTTCTCACCTGTGACTCTTGTGACCCCGGTCCTCTCCATCAGCTGTGCGATGTGTTTCGCTCTCGTGGATGCTCAGTTATTTTCATTTCCGCTTTTTTAGGAATTTGCAGTCTTTTAACGCGTTAATCCTTGGAAATGTCCCTCTGTTCCAAACGGAAACCATTCTGACCGCTCCGGAGATCATCCTTCACCCCAACGCCAGCGAGATCAACAAAATGTGCGTCCACTGTGTCCGCAACTGTGTGGAGATCACCAAGGTAGGGGCAGAGGCGTCCGTTGCTTCCCAGGTGGCGTCTCGCTGCAGGTGGTGGCACCTCCTGTCTTTGGAAGCAGGTGACCAGGAGGTGGAGGCCACGGTTCCTCTTGCCTCTGTCTCTGCCTAGCGCCGCCCCGTACAGCTCCGAATCCGGGACTGTCCCAGAGCCTGACCTGGCTCCTTTCTCTCTCTCTCTCTTTCTTTTTTAATCAGTTATCCTGTCTGTCTGTTGCCTTCTCGGTTTTCCCTTCTCCTTCTATGTTGGGCTCTTCTGTGAATCTGCAAATAGGTTTAAGTCTTTTTTCAATGGAGAAGAAATTACAAGGCACTCACGAAAACTTTCTCTTGCCTCTCTCTCTCCAAGCTGTGTGCTGTATCCTTCTGTCGCCGCCACGCTGCTCCTGCCCTCCCAGTCCTGTGGCTCTGGGCAGCACCTCCCTGGCGGTGCCCGCTGCTCTCGCCTCTCCAGCCCAGGCCTCTCTGTGTGCGCCGCGCTGGTCCACGCCATTGTCTGCTTGAATGTCCCCTGTGGGCCTTAGCCCGGGCGTGTCCAAGGTGGAATTCTTGACGTTTTCCGCCCTTCAGTGTGGTCCCGCCCCAGTTTTCCCACTTTAGGAAATGGCACCAACATCAACCCAGTGGCTTGAGCCCAAAACCTGGGAGCCGTCCCCAGTTCCTCTGTTTCTCCCACCCAGCGACACCCAGCCCGTCGACAAGTCTTCCAAACACACCCAGTCTGTCCCCGTTTCTCCTTTTCCATGTCACCTTCCTCTCCTGAGTCGCCGTCGTCCCCCTTCTGGCCTGCCGCAGTGATGCTCCCACAATGCCTTCTCCCCCGCAGCTGGCCAGTTCCCTTTAAGAAATACAAAGCGTTTTATGTCAGCCCTTGTGTAACTACCTCCCCCCCATGACTTTTAATCACACTTTGGACATAATCCAAATACCTCTGTGAGGCCTGGGGGCCTCCACACTCTAGCACCTGCCTGCCGTGCTGACCCCGGGTCCTACTGGCTCACGCGCTCCTCTGGCTGCCATCTTGCACCTCCAGCAGGTGACACTAGCTGCTCCCTCTCCCTGGCACGTCCCGTGCCCTGACCTTTGCTGGCTGCCTCCTTCCTGGCCGCCTCTGTCCTGTCAGCGCGTTCCATCCTCTTCCTTCCGCTCATCTCACTCGCTAACTTATCTATTGACTCTCTTAGGCCGCTAGCATGCAAGTGGCAGAGAATACAGACCTTGAGTGTTTTGTTCACTTTTTTTTTTGTTTGAGACAGTCTCGCTGTCACCCAGGCTGGAGTGCAGTGGCGTCATCATAGCTCACAGCAACCTCCAATTCCTGGGCTCAAGTGATCCTCCTGTCTCAGCCTCCCAAGTAGCTGGGACTACAGGCAGCATCACCACACCTGGCTAATTTTTTCTGTTTTTAGTAGAGATAGGGTCTCACTATTGCTCAGGCTGGTCTTGAACTCCTGAGCTCAAGTGATCCCCCCGCCTGGGCCTCCCAGAGTGCTGGGATTACAGGCGCAGAGATCATCCTTCACCCCAATGCCAGTGAGGATTTTGTTCACTTTTGAATGCCCAGCACCGAGAAGAATGTCCAGCACATAGTTTGTTCTCAGTAAATGTTTCTTAAATGAACATTTGTTGGCAGATACCTCAAAATTTATGTCTTACCAAAAATGGGAAAATAGGGCCATCTTTGTGGATAAGGGACATCGTGTCCCCTCAACATACTGACATCTTTCTCTTCACTTGGTTTGCTCAGGAAGTTAGAGGTGATTCAGGCATTTTTTTGGGGGGGGGCATAAAAATAAATGTAGGTATCACACATGGGGAATTTCATTTCACTGTACTTGGAAATTAATGAATAAATTGTACATGTTTTGTAATCGGTGCTAATACAGTTATTTATTAAGCCTTTGCTGTATAAATTCTCTTATCTTATAGGTGCTATATTATAGAGTGTTTGCACAGGGAAACAAAGGGGTAAATAAATAGGAAAGACGGTCTATAAAACATTGCGAATATTAATCACAATATTTCATGCCAATTTAACTTTCCTCATTACTAACAGATGGATTTGGGGCTCTTGGTGAAGCCTATATTATTTTGTCTTCATAGATTTCTTTCTTTTAAATGAAAATAATTTTTACATATTCTCTTGGAAAATGTTGGAATATATTCCATTAAAATAAGTCTCTGCAAATCAACATGCATGACTAGGTCACTTAATATGGCTTAACTGCATCATCTCTTTGATCTTCAGGATTTATATTTCACGGCTGAAAAAAATGAGCTAAAGTTTTTTATCTAGGATCTGAATTAACTCATCTGTTAAGTGGAAATGATAACACGGCTCACCTTCCAGAGTTGTCGAAAGGATTAACTTATGTAACACATGTAGAGAGTTTAGCACAGTGCTTGGCAATCAGTAGCTCTAAATAAATATTAGCTATTGTTGGTATTAGCATTACTATTAGTAGTAATATTAGAAGTAGAAGTAGTAGTTGTTTATTCACATTTTACAGATGGCGAAACTATGATTCAGAGAATTAATATGTAACACACCCATGGTTTGCTGTTACGAATCACACTTGATTAAAAGAAAAGAGAGCCTTGAGTATGAAGCAGAGAGATGTCAAATTAGCAGATTTGTTCTGGGACACTGGGCAGTCAATTTGCCTGACTCATTGTGTTTCTTCATCTGTGAACATGGAAACAAGTGTTATTTTATTCACCCATAGCATAGTTAGCTTTTATCATGTAACAAGCCACTTCAAATTGCAGTGGCTTAAAACAGTGACCATTTATTTAGCTTCTGGCTCTGTGGGCTGGGTTCTGCTGAGCGGTTCTTCTGGCCTTGGCTGTGCTCACTTACATGTCTAGCAGCTGATGACCTCAAGCACAGCTCTGATGACGGGCTGGCTGTTGGATGGGTGAATGGCTTATCATCACCTGGTAGGCTATCTCAGGCTCATGCATCTGGTGGTTGCAAGGTTTCAAGAGCATGAGCGTAGAAGCCACAGGCTTCTTGCCTCCTTGGCTTGGAACTTGTGTAAACTACTTCTGTCCCTTTTCCACCGGGTCACGTTAAGTCACCGGGCTAGTCCAGGGTGGGGAAATAGACTCCATCTCTTACTTTTTTTTTCTTTTTTCTTTTTCTTTCCCAAACCATCACCTTGGGAGACTCCATCTCTTGATGGGAGGAACAAGGTTATTGTGGTAATTTTTGTGATCTGGCATAGTTTATTAATAATAAAATGATTTCCATTACTAGGCAAGACTTATCACTGAATATTAATATATACGCAGGAGGCAAAATAGATACTAAAATACTATCTTTTTCCCCAATTCTTATTTTGCCAGAATTTTGTGCGGTGGATGAATGGCAGCTGCATAGAATGCCCTCCTCAGAAAGGGGAGGAAGAAGAAGTCGTCGTAATAAGCTTTTACAATGACATTTCTGTGACTCCTCAGATAATTGAGCAAGCTGTTATGATCCCCCAAAACATCCACAGGATCCTGGTCAATCTCATGAAGTACCTGCAGAAATGGAAGCGGTATCGACCTCTCTGGAAATTGGACAAAGCTATCGTGATGGAGAAATTTGCGGCCAGGAAACCCTCTTGTATGGCATATGATGAGAAGTTGCAGTTCTACTCCAAGACAGCCAGCGAGGTTACACGCCACCCTTTAATTAAGGACGAGCACTGCATCAGGCTCCAGCTCGGGCCGCTGGCAAACACAGTGCAGGAAAACGCCAAGTCCTGGGTGGTTTCCCTTGGAAAACTTCTCAACGAGTCCGCAAAGGAGGAGCTCTACAGTCTCCATGAAGAGATCGAGGTACTCAATTGCTGTGTTTAATTAAAACTACTGATCGAGGTACTCAATTGCTGTGTTTAATTAAAACTACTTTTCATAAAGGTTGGGCTTCCTTTGTAGTGTTAACTTTTTTTTCTATGTTTATTTAGTGTCCTTTGAACTTTTGTTTATAGCACCTGGCCAAAAACCTTAAGAAGAGCCCCAGTACCCTTGAAGATCTCAAGTTTGTCCTTGCCACAATTGCAGAAATTAGAAGTAAATCTTTAGTCATGGAACTGAGATACAGGGACGTCCAGGAGCGATACCGCACCATGGCGATGTATAACCTCTTTGTAAGTTGACTTCTGTTTTCTCATGCATTTTACAGTCGGGTTGGCTCCTAAGACCCTTTTCAGAAATACTTCTCAAGTGCACTGCTATAGATTCATTTCTAAATAAGTGACTTTGAGTCATAAGCTGTAAATGTGAATCCTAGAACTGATTAATTACAATTCTTGAAATGAAAAGATCAAAGAATGAGTTAAGCAACCAGCAGAAGCAGATCAGACACAACTAAATAGAACATTAATGAGCTGAAAGCTCACGTCAAAATATTAGAATGAACCATGGAAATAAAAGACAGAAGAGAATGTAAGATGTACAGGGTTTTATGGAGAAGGTCCAACATACATGGAATTGTTTGTTTTTTCCTCATTAGCCCTCTGTTGCAGAGAGAGAACTCGTTGAAAATATCGACAGCATGTGGTCTAATCTGTTAAACGAGTCGGTGAATGTGGAACATGCTCTCGGGGGTATAAAGAGAACTTTCACAGAGGTACCTTTTAAATCTTACTTTCCAGGTAAAGACGTTGAAAAGCGTATTTGGGCTGAATTAACGTAACCTCGTTTTCCTCAGATTACTCGAGGAGAAATAGCGAACTACCGAATTCTGATAGAGGAGTTTTCAAAACATTTTTACAGTGAAGGGCCTGGTTCTGTTGGTGAGGATCTCGATAAAGGTATGAATATTCATGTGGGTCTTACTGAGCGGCTTGAGTACGTTTTGCTTAAGGATTTTATGGGAAGTGTAACGGCACGCCCTCCCGCGGGGGAGACGGAGATTTTTGCTGCAGATCAGAAATCTTAGACACCAGCATCTGCTTTTATAAATGCA
This sequence comes from Indri indri, assembly GCA_004363605.1. NCBI lineage: Eukaryota > Metazoa > Chordata > Mammalia > Primates > Indriidae > Indri > Indri indri. The sequence goes on along the minus strand of RJWJ010019412.1, from coordinate 21,126 downwards.
GCCTGTATCCTTCCACGCCCTCACTGCTTTCCTTCTGTTGTATTTATCCTTTGGACTTAGGTCCTTGACTGCTTCGTGTTTGTGCCCTGCCCTTCAAGTAACACAGGCTAAAAGAGTGATAAGATTAAAAATACGCCTAAACATCTGTACCCCCATAATATGCTGAAATAAAAAAAAATACTAGCATTCTTATTCTAAAGAGAATTTGATAAATACCATGAGACTGGTAAAAACCAAAGATTGCTGGGGATTCGAAAGAAACAGGACGCTTCTATTTAGAGATGCTCAAAAAAGGCATCTTGAAAAGGTTGTATATGTATTTTTTAAACTTGCTCCATGTATTGTTTTTTTTAAATTTCATTTCAGCATATTACGGGGATACAAATGTTTAGATTACATATATTGCCTTTGCACCGCCCGAGTCGGGGCTACAAGCGTGCCCATCCCCCAGACGGTGCGCACCGCACCCATTGGGTGTGAATATGCCCATCCCCTCCTCCTCCCACACCTGCCCAGCACCCGATGAATGTTACTTCCATATGTGGACGTAAGTGTGGATCAGTTAGTGAACTAAAAATAGAACTACCATTTGATCCAGCAATCCCACCACTGGGTATTTACCCAAAGGAAAAAAAGACATTCTATAAAAAAGACACCTGCACTCTAATGTTTATAGCAGCACAATTCACAATTGCAGAGATGTGGAAACAGCCCAAGTGCCCATCCGTCCACGAGTGGATTAATAAAGAGTGGTGTTGTATACCATGGAGTATACTCAGCCATGAAAACAGTGGTGAAAAGGTTGCCTTTTGTGTGGGGGACTGTGAGTGGTGGTGTGGCGATTGATGTAGAGCCTCGATGGCCGTCGGAGTTGGAGGGGAGGGTGCTGAATTGTGGAATAGAGCGCGTAGGAGAGTTGTCCATGTGGGACCAAGTTCTCAAGTGGGGCAGCAAAGGATGGGTGATGGAGACCAGCTCGGATTCCTTTAAAATCGCCTCATTTCTCGCATGCTCTGGGTGTGAGAGTTTTCTAACTGGAGGAGCCAGCAGCTGCCCTTGGCCTTTTGGTTTTTGTTGGAACGATGGCGTGTAAAGTCTGGTGATTCTACGTTTGTCTTCCCACGTGGCTCACGTGGATGGAATTATAATTCGTGTCCATTACTCATGACTTCGTGCTCAATTTTGCATACCTTAAAATTTTCTTTATTCATTCATCTTCGTGTTTATTTACCAGGAGTGGAACTTCTCGGCGAGTTCAAAAGAGAGCTGGCCAAACACGAACAGAGCCGCCAGGAGCTGGCCAACGCCGAGAAACTCTTTGACCTTCCCATCACGATGTACCCGGAGCTGCTCAGAGTGCAGACGGAGATGAGCGGGTTGAAGATGATTTACGAGCTCTACGGAGGCCTGAAGGTGAGCGTCCGCGACAGGCCCAGCGCCCCCGCGGGCAGCGTGGGGTTACACACAAGAGCGAGCTTGGGTCAGATTTCGTAGAAATGCTCGTTTCCGCTGCAGGGAGGGGACCGGGAAGTGACTGCCCCTGGGTACAGGGTTTCCATTTGGGGTGTCGAAAAAGTTCTGGAACTGGATAGATATTGGCGATAGTTGCCCAGCATTGTGCATGTACTTGATGCCATGGAATTGCACACTTCGAAATGGTTAAAATGGTAAATGTTATGTTATGCGTATTTCGCCACCGTCGTAAAAGAGAAAACTCTCTTTGGAGGTCAAGGGCTTGGTTAAGGTGCGGAGTAAAGGGTTTGGTTGGAAGCGGAAATTAAAAGTAGCAAATATCATGTCATTTGGGTGCCTCTCTTTGGTAAATGTTCACCATTCATTCGTTCCTCTGTCGACTTAGTTCTTTATGGCTCAGTGCTGTGGGAGTGCGGGGTCGGGAAAGGAGTCGTGCCTGCGCGTCCTGCCCTCCTTACGCCGCCGAGAAAGGCTGACCGTACTAGTCTGGGTTCCTGAGAGACAGAACCAATAGGAGATGTATGCATCTGCTGTCTTGGTCTGTGTCTGCGTCTGCGTGTGTGTGTGTGTGTGTGTGTGTGTGTGTGTACGTGTGTAAAGGCATTCGTTATAAGGAGCTGGCTCATGCAATCATGGAGGCTGAGGAGCCGCAAGCTCCGCAGTCAGCAGCCAGAGCCCAGGGGAGCCGGTGGTGTAAGCTCCAGACTGATGTCCCAGCTGGAGGACAGGCAGGCAGAGAGAGTAAATTCTCTCTCGGTCCTTTTGTTCCATCAGGCCTTCCACGGGTGGACTGACAGCCCCCTCTGCTGTCTGCTTCCCTCGTCTGCCAACGCCAGCGTTAATCTCATGCAGAGACTCTCGCAGACACACCCGGAATAGTGTTTGAAGATGTAGTTTTCGATTCCATATATCCACAGATACAGCAGTTTTTTCGAGGGCTTAAGAAAGTTGGCATTCTTTTGTTTTTGTTTTAGATCCTTGTAGTCAATCCTCTGTTGGTGAACCTGAGGTGGTTGTGGACAGATGGGCAATAATATTTTATTTTATTTTAATTTTATTAAAGACAAGGTCTCACTCTGTTGCCCAGGCTAGAGTGCAGTGGTGTCAGCCTAGCTCAGAGCAACCTCCAACTACTGGGCTCAAGTGATCCTCCTGCCTCAGCCTCCCAAGTACCTGGGACCACAGGTACCCACCACCACGCCCAGCTAAATTTTAAATTTTTTGTAGAGATAGGATCTTGCTATGTTGCCCAGGCTGGTCTCAAACTCCTGGCCTCAAGCGATCCTTCTGCCTTGGCCTCCCAAAGTGCTGGGGTTACAGGCATGAGCCACCACACCTGCCGGTAATAATATTTTTGCAGAGCTGAGCGTGACTGAGGTAAGAACTTGCTCTTGCTGTCAAGTGACATTTCCGAAGGGGTCTTGTTGATGGAATGTTTCTTGCACATTTCCAGATTGCAAAGGAAGAATGGTCTCAGACCCTGTGGGCCAACCTGAATGTGCAGTTTCTCCAGGAAGGAATCGAAGGTTTTCTCAAGGCTCTCAGAAAGCTGCCTCGGCCGGTCCGCAGCTTGTCAGTGGCCTACCATTTGGAGATGAAAATGAAGGCATTCAAAGACTCGATTCCCTTACTTCTTGACTTGAAACACGAGGCACTAAGAGACAGGTTTGTTTTGTCCGCTGCGAGCCGATGGGAAAGTGTGGAAAGGACTTTTAGTTTAAAACATGTCCCTTATCTTTGCTCAGATCTGGGGACAAGGAACAAAGTTTCAGCAATGATGTTTTGCTATACATATGCAAGAGACAGTTCTAGAGTAGTATTTCTATAAGATTACCAACCATAAGGATTCTTTAAAAAAAAAGTCCCTACGAGGCGTAAAGCAGCATTTGCAGTTGCTCACTTGAAGATTAAAAAGTATGTATATATAGAAAGGGGCCTAGACCAGGCCTGCCCAGCAGAAATATCATGAGGGTCACAAATATCACTCACATATGTCAGTTTTCTAGCAGCTACGTTAAAAGCTCAAAATGACACAGCTTCAATTAATTGTAAGAATATATTTTAATGAACCCAATACATCCAAAACATTATTTCAACATTTAACCGACGTAAAAATTGATTCCTGCGATGTTTTACATTCCTCTTAAAAACTGTGTTGAGATCCGGATTGTGTTTCACACCCACAGCTTCTGTCGCCTGGCCTTGCCACGTCTCGCGTGTTCAATAGCCACGTGTGGCTTGTGGCTACCGTAGGGGACCGTGCAGGTCTCACTTGTCTTTTGATGGAACAGCCGGTGCCGCGGTGGCGGGGGGGGGGATGCCCACGCAGGGGTCCGTGATCGTTTGGTTGTGACTCCGCACAGACAGGGGTGAGCAGTTTTGTGAGCCATGTTCTCTCTTCCTCTGCCACCTTTCCCAAAATGTGGTCGTCAAGTCAGGTAATGACATCGGCGGCTTCATGTTACTTAGTGAGAAAGTCATTCCGTTTTCAGTTCCCTTCCAAGCCTTGCGTTGACATCCCGGGGAGTCTCCCTTAAGTGCTCACCTGTCTTTGGCACCTGCTGCACCTGTCTCTCCCTTTTGACCAGGCGCAGGCGGCTCTCAGCCCCAGGGACACGGGGTCTCGGCCCACCTGTTCCGCTGACAGACCCGGAGCGCTCGCTCTCCCCTTTTGCACTTTACTCGTCTCACCTGTAAAACTACGTAGAAGGGAGGATCTTCTAGCCAAAGGGCCCTTTTTTATGATCTCATGACCCGGTACTGCCCAAGCCTTGGTCATTTCTGGCCATTTTTGTCATATCCGAGCATCACTTTTGCTGTCGTGGCTTTATATTTTCATTTCTATCTGTTTATTTCTTTTTTACTTAAATGAATGTACCTTAAAAAGTAACTTGCACCATGGCTGTAAATGGAGAGCCAAAAGCTCTTGCCAGAAATGGAAAGGAATTATAAAAATAGAAAAATTTTTAAAAATTTCAGCTCAACGTGGTTGCCTGTGTCCTAGGCCCTCCGGGAAGGGGGCGGCAGCGGGGAGGCGTTGGAGACACGGCAGTGCCAAGCGGAGACTTTCCCCAAGACATGATCAAACGGATGGGAAAGGAGTGGCAGAGGGACCCCTCCCTCCCTGGGTGACTCAGGGCGGCGACACCCATCCCTGTCAGCTCCTGTGCTAGGCACAGGACTAGGGGGGCTCCTCATTTCTGAACACTGTGTGTGTTTACGACAAAAATCAGGGACTGGCACCCACTGCTTGTCCCGGCAGGCGGCTGTCCTGTCCGGCGCTGCGGTGAGCTGCCCTCCCGCGCCCCTTCTGCACACGCGGGGCCAACAAAGGGGCAACCCGCAGGCTCAGTTCAGACCTTAAAGAAGGCCGAGTCGGGTCAAGTGCAGACCGCTTCCCGCCGCATCTGTGCATGCAGTCTGCTCCGTGCAGCCTGTTTGGAGGGGACCCTTCTCACTTCTGTCACGCCCTGGTTTCTCCACGGCGCTCGAAGCCGCGTGCGGTTGTTTGATTTATAGGTCTGTTTCAGTGTTTGCTGACTGTCTCCCCACGTAGGTGGCGGTTTCCAGAGGCTACAGGCCTTGCCCCTTGGTCATGGGGTGCCCCCTGCACCCACCCCGCCCCCTCCCTGGCACCGTCAGCGCGCAGTAAATATTTATCAACCACACGACTGCTTATAATTTATACCAGGTCCTCAGAAAGGCCGGTGTAAGGAATGATCCAACAGAGACGGAGATCGCTGATTGGGACTGTGATGGAAACAGTTTCCAAAAAGCTGCGTATTTTATTAAATGACTGTGGAGATGCGTGCTTGTGGGATCTTGCCAGATGCTGTTCCCTGGGGTAGCCAGTGGGACTTGGGAAAATTTGGGGAATAAACTTCCAGTGATGTCCTCATAGTTTAGAATTCTATTAAAGGAGTTTTCATAATGGGATTTGTCCCGTGACTTACCTGAGAATCACGAAATTGGTCACTAAATGCGGTCCCCACGCAGATTTTAACACTGATGCACTTTCAGGCACTGGAAAGAGCTCATGGAGAAAACGGGCGTCTTCTTTGAAACGACCGACACGTTCACCTTGGAAAATATGTTTGCGATGGAACTTGACAGACACACGGACGTTCTCAAGGAGATTGTCACCGTGGCTGTCAAGGAGGTCGCCATCGAGAAGGTGAGACTGCGGCTGTACGGAAACCTGTTTCTATTCAAAGAGAGCACATTTGCTCTCGTACCTGTGGCATCAGGAATAGAGAATGCATGTCGTAGAAACCGGATGTGTGCCTCAGTTACAGTTCTGTTGCTCCTGTAGTTTCCCTTGTATTTATTGAGTCATGACTGTTCATGGTAGAAAAACGAAAAAAGCCCACTCGTAATCCTACCACCTGGGGATAATTAACATTAACAGTTTAGTGTGTATCTTCTCCTACTTAAAAATGCATGCACGGATGCATATGTGTACGTTCACATGTGTACATGTGCAGCACACGTGCACACACAGCCTTGCATGTATATGCACAAACACACACAGACGCACACACCCGCACACACATATATGTGTGTATACAGTCATGTGTCGCTCAGTGGCAGGGATACCTTCTGAGAAATGTGTTGTTGGTGATTTCATTGTTGCGCGAGCATCATGGAGCGCTCAGGCTTCACCCGAGCCTCGCGGCGTAGCCTGCTGCACGCCCGGGCTCGGCGCCGTGGCCTCTTGCTCCTGGGCCCAAACCTCCACAGCATGTTCTGGACTGAAAACCGTAGGCAGCTATAACACAGTGGTCAGTACCTGTGCATCGAAACATGGCCGACGTGGAAAAGGTACAGTAAAAATACAGTATTATAATGTTATGGGACCACTGTCGTGTGTGTGGTCTGTCGTTGACGGAAATGTTGCTGTGTGACACGTGGCTGTACGTCTGCCCACACGTATAGACACATACATACTTGTACACAAACACATGTACACGTGCACGCCACACGCACCCACACATACATACACATATATATGTATACATAGACAGGCACGTAATGGACATGCATACATATAATACACACACAGACGCATGCGTACATATTGACACAGGTGTGTTTGACGATGGAATCACAGGCATATTGTGTTGTGATGTGGTTTTCCTCCTGAACAGTGGAGTAAACACAGGGGCGGGGGCCCGTCACCGCAGTCTCTGGGGGAGACCCTGGCGTCCAGACGCTGGCCCTGGTGCTCAGCGGCCACGTGAACTTGGCAGTGCTTCACCTCTCTGAGCCCCCGTTTCCGTCTCGGCACAACGTGGGTGCTCACGGTTCCTACTGCGACAGGCTTGCTCGGAGGACCGAGTGAAATCACGTACGTGTCCTAGTCCGTGTTGCCACAAGATCACCCGAGACTGGGCAACGCGCAGAGAACAGAGGGTTGCCTGGCGCACAGGTCTGCGGGCTGTGTGGGAAGCCCGGCGCCCGCATCTGCCCCGGGGAGGGCCTCAGGCTGCCTCCACTCATGGGGGCAGGTCCCAGGCAGCCAGCGTGTGCAGAGGCCACATGGCCGGAGAGGCAGCACGAGGGGCGGGGCGGTGCCGGGCTCTTTTAAACAACCAGCTCCTGTGGGAGTGACAGAGTTGGAACTCGCTCACTACTGTGAGGATGACACCCGGCCTTGCATGAGGGATCCGCACCCACGACCCAAACACCTCCCGCCAGGCCCCGCCTCAGCATTGGGGTCACATTCCAACAGGAGGTTTGAAGGAGACAAATGTGCAAACCGTAGCAGTATGTAACACGCATACCTGGCACATAGCGAATTCTTGATGAGTGACTATTATTACCATGACGGAATCTCGACTTTCAGGAAACTGTCCAGGACTCTGGTTCGATTGCTGGTCAAAGGCAAGTGCAGGAAGTTGCTGTTGGGTTGGGTTTCTGTCTTTCCCGTTTGTGTGTCTGAATCGTTCTTTTTCTGTTCCTGACCAGGCTGTGAAGGAAATCCTGGACACGTGGGAAAACATGAAGTTCACTGTGGTCAAGTATTACAAAGGCACGCAGGAGCGAGGCTACATTTTGGGCTCTGTTGATGAAATTATTCAGTCTCTCGATGACAACACTTTCAACTTGCAAAGCATCTCAGGAAGCAGATTTGTGGGGCCTTTTCTGCAAACTGTTCACCAATGGGAAAAAACACTTTCTCTAATAGGAGAAGTTATTGAGGTGAGTGAAAAGACAGGAAAAAAAAGGATTAGAGCCAATCATGGCAGGAAAAAACCTCTGTATGAGAATATTTTGTGCTTAGAAATGAATGATCCTCTTGCATACTTTTGTCTTGGTTAATTTGGGGGAGAGGAGTGCATGATTAGAGGAGTTGATCTGATTTTAATTTCAATGAACGATTTTTAGTTTCCAAGATTCCTAATTGGTTGTTTTCCATATGTCCCTGTTCTTATTTCATACTGTCCTGTTCTTGTTGCAAGGATGCTTTCACATCCTTTATTACACAGAAATTGTAAACATATTTATTTTAAAGTCCTTTTCAGATTTCTCTATACTTTTTATTTTCTAAGGCAAGAATTTTCCTCCTTTTTTGTGTCTGCCAGCTATCTCTCATGGTGGTGGGTTTTCCTCTGTGCAATTTTGATGATTTTTAGTTTATCATGCATAAACTTTTTCCCTGTGCTTGCATCACTGTGTCTTCTGCTTTTGCAGTCTCTCTAACCTGGCCTGTCACATTGGGAAGCACCAAAGTCTTACATTAGCTGCATTGGGGCCTTCGTCCTTTGTGGACAAGACTAGTCCAGACCCTCTGTGAGCAACCTAGGCTCATTTCACCATTTTTGGGTGGCTGCCTTTTGTCCTGCCCAGACTACAGGCAAGCACCTTGTTCCTGGCTGCAGCCAGAGCTTTGGGTGGGCTGATGCCTGGCCTGGTTCACCGGCTGGAAGTGTGGCTCCGGCCCAGGCCTCCCATCATGCCTGGGCTTCCTTGGCTTGCTTTTGTTTATTTGTCTATGACTTTTTATTAGTGGAAGCTCTGATGTAGAATATGCATGCAGCACTACTGTTTTCTTTGCTAGCTAAATTTTTTTTTAATTGAGGCGAAGTTTATATAACATAAAATGAACCATTTTAAAGCACACAATTCAGTGAGATGTATGTAGGACATTCACAGTGCTGTGTAACCACCACCTATAGTTCCAGAACATTTTCATCAAACCAAAAGAAAGCCCGGTGCCCATTAAGCTTCTTTCCCTCCCCATCACCCCTCCTCCCAGCCCCTGGCAACCACCGGTCTGTTTTCTGTCTCTGTGGACTTACGTATTGTAGGTATTTCATGTAAATGGAGTCACACAGTAGGTGGTCCCTCGTGTCTGATATTTTTGCGGTCCATCCACATACATCAGCACTTCATTCCTTTTTGTGGCCAGATAATATTTGATCATACGGATAGACCACATTTTGTCTGTCTGTCCATTGGTTCATGGGCATTTGGGTGGTGTCCACCTTCTGGCTGTCGTGAACAGTTCTGCCGTGAGCATTCGTGTACAACTATTTAGTGGAGTCCCCGTTTTCAGTTCTTTTGGGTCTGTATCTAGTAGCAGAATTGTGGGTCACGTGGTGCCTGGCTCGCTTTTTCCGTGGGTTTCTGCATGGCCTGTGCTTGGTGGTTGTGGGTCACAGGGCTCTACCCGCTGCTCATAACTAGAAGTTTCCTCCCTGTCCTGGGCTGGCATAGAGAATTTTCTTTTGCTTTTGAGTGTGGCCATGTATTTTCTTTTTTTGAGACATAGTCTCACTCTCTTGCCTGGGCTAGAGTGCCGTGGCATCAGCCTGGCCATGTAGTTTTAAATATTAGGTTATGTGCTCTTCAGCACCCTGTCCATCTGGAGTGGAGGGGGAGCGGGCCACGTGAGTCCTCACTCTGTCATCTCGCCTGGAAACCCCTTCTGCCCGAGTCGATTCGAATCTGTCCTGTGTCAAGGTGGGGCTTTGCAAGACATTCCTTGAGGTGCTGGTCACCTCTGCTGACATGAACATTTTGTGCATTCACAGATTTGGATGTTGGTTCAGAGAAAATGGATGTATCTTGAAAGCATTTTTATTGGCGGAGATATAAGATCACAACTTCCGGATGAGGCAAAGAAGTTTGACAACATCGATAGAATATTTAAAAGGGCAAGTGACTGGCGTCTGTTTTGGTCATGAGAGGAGGACGGTGCTTTGAGATATTTTTATTTTTGCATGTCATATTTTCTCCATTGGTAGCTTCTGAATTTTTTCTGTTATTGTTTATGACCTTAATCAGTTTAGTAAAAATTTCAGAGCCGGCATGGCGGCTCGTGCCTGAAGTCCCAGCTACTCAGGAGGCTGAGGCAGGAGGCTTGAGTCCAGGAGTTTGAGGTTACAGTGAGCTATGATCGCACCACTGCACTCCAGCCTGGGCAACAGAGCAAGACCCCATTTCTAAAAAAAAAAAATGTGTGTTTGATATTTAGTGGCTGACGTATTCCACTGAAACTTTTTCAGTGTTTATGTTTATTATAAAAGCAATACTTGTTTAAAAAATTTTGAAAATGTAAAAAAGAAGGAAAAATGGTTCTATGACCTTCATGGGACCACTTTAATTTGTCAGTTTATTCCTTTTTATCTTTTTCCCATGCGAATAGGTTTAAAACATAATGATAAGCATATTGTATACGATTTATAACTTACAATTTTATCTTAATATTGTGAGAAACATTTCATATTATGAAGCCATCTGAGAAAACATTTTAATGGCTTTATATACCATTCCAGTGAGTGGGCTGACATTAGTTTAGTTGACTGTTCTCTAGTCATTTGACCTTTTGTTTCAGCAGAATTCTTTGCTTGCATAAATAATGTGCAGGTTTGTGCCTAATGCTTTTTCCGTATTTAGGATAAATGTCCTAAGACAAGTTGTTGGAAGGCAAATTGCCCATGAAAGGGTATGCTCATTTTAAATCCTTTCCAGACAGGGCTGTGGCAGTTGTCACTGCTACCACTAATTAGTGCGGCTGGGATTTTAACCCAGCCCACCCACAGTCAAAGCTGGGTACTCTGCTATTAATACTCAGCCGGGCTGTCGTGCTGTTCAGTTACGGGCGGGCAGGGCAGGTGTCTGTCCTCTTGACCCGCTAGAGTTTATAATTGTTTCTTATTTATTTGCATAAGCTCTTTTTTGAAAAACATAAAAAAAAATACATGGCAAATATCGATTCATTATAGAAGAATTTAGAAATTACTTGAAAAGCAAAAAAAAAAAAGTCAAGAAAAAGAAAAAAAATAGAAAAAAAGTGCCTACATCACCACCACCCAAGATAATCATTTTAACAGCTGAGTGGATGGATTCCCAGAATGGCTCTTCCTGTGTAAACGTGTCAATACATGTTGATAAGTAAGGACTCCACAAAGCACCATCATCCTTGCCAATATAATTGGCTCGTTTCATTTAATATTTTTGACCTATTTCCATAAATAAACAACTAATTTGGCACTTACGGCAGATTATTTACCTGTTTCTCTGTTGTTGGATGTTTAGGTGATTTCTTTCCTTCTTTTGTTTTTCTTTTGCTTTTCTGCCAGCCTAGAGAGTGCTGTAGTGACCACTGTGTGTACACAGATTGTTCCAAGTGCAGCCGCTGGCTTGGGTCATTCAACAGCTGTTGGCTGAGCGCCTGCTGAGAGCAGCACTGTTGTGGGTGGGTGGGACCCACTGGGGAACAAAGTACCTAAAACCCCTTCACCCTGCAGCTGGCCTTGTAGTGGGAAGATGGGGGAAAAAACACCAAGAAATAAGTTAGTTATATGTGATGTGTTGGAAGGTGCTATATGCGTGCTTGTTTAAAAATTTGATGGCTTTTGCTGCATGGATCCCCCGCCAGGCTGTGGCCCTGGGCGGTTTGTCGGTTTTGTTCTCTGGCAAACACCCATTCCGGGGGCACCTTGCGTGACGGCGCTCTTCTGTCCCCGTCCAGATCATGGGCGAGACCTTGAAGGACCCCGTGATCAAGCGCTGCTGCGAGGCCCCGAACCGCCTCCACGAGCTGCAGAACGTCGGCGAGGGCCTGGACAAGTGCCAGAAGAGCTTGAACGACTACCTGGATTCCAAGAGAAACGCCTTCCCGAGGTTCTTCTTCATCTCCGACGACGAGCTGCTCAGCATCCTGGGCAGCAGCGACCCGCTGTGCGTGCAGGAGCACATGATAAAGGTGGGCGCCGGTCCGCGGGCGGGGGCTCCGGCGCGAACTTCGTAACTGCGGTTTGTGCTTCCCCCGTTCCCTTTGCGATGAGCTCTGCAACCCCAAGGTTTAGGACCGTGCGTGGCTGCTGGAGTTTCCATCTGAACCGTGAACCCGACGATTCTCAGTCTGGAATGACACCAGCCTCAGCTATTTCTCCACAGTCCAAAACCTTCTTTTCTTTTGAGAAACTAAAGAAATACAGGAATACACAAAGGCTAATATAATAAACAAAGAGGCAGTAGAGGATGGTGGTTTAGTACAGGGACTCTGGAACCAGACTGCCTGGGTTCAAATCCTGGCTCTCCACTGAGTTGCCGTGTGACCTTTGGCAAGTTACTTAACCTCTCTGAGTATTGGTTTCCTTGTCTGTAAATGGACATAACCCTCATAGTTACCTGTTTCAGTGGAGTTGTTATAAAGATGAAATGAGCTAATATTTATGGAGTACTTAGCAAAGTGCCTGCCTTTCAGTGGTGGCTAAAGAACCTCATCCACCACGGACCTCTAACTCCCCAGCCAGGGCTGCTTCCTTACCCTCCTTCCTCCTGTGCGCCCAGCTGGTACCTGTGTCTGGGTTCCTCCCCATCCCAGAAGTGTTAGAGAGTCCGTCTTTTTATTTCTCCTATTAATCCACCACAGATTGCGCACAGTGCCGGGTAAACGGAAGTACCCAGTACGTGTCTGTGGAGCGCAGACAGCCGGGCGAACAAGCCTCTATTCGGAGTGCGACCTCGGCTGGCCCGGTGCTGTCACTCGTGTCCCAGCAGCCCTGCCATGGGAGCGCCGCGGGCTGGTCTTGGATTCCAGAACTCGGTGAAAGTATGACGGGGTCCCTCTGCCGCTGTATTGCAGATGTACGACAACATAGCATCACTGAGGTTTAACGACGGGGACAGCGGGGAGAAACTGGCGTCGGCGATGATTTCAGCGGAAGGCGAAGTCATGGAGTTTCGGAAGGTCATCCGGGCGGAAGGGCGGGTGGAGGACTGGATGATGGCGGTGCTGAACGAGATGAGAAGGACCAACAGACTCATCACCAAGGAGGCCATTTTCAGATACTGTGAGGACAGAAGCCGGTAAGGCTGTGAGCGTGAAGGTGAGCGGCTCTATCCACTGTGGGCAGCACGGATCGGCTCTGAGGGTTTGGAGATTGGCTGACGTTCCAAGGGAGGCTTCCTCTCTTGCGGTAGCTAGCTAGCTGACAGCCCTGCCTTTAAATGACCCCCTGGTGCGGGTGTGCTCCCGGGCAGCGTGTTAGAAAGGCGAGTCCTTGGCCCACCCCACACCTGCCCACTGGACGCTGAGAGTGGGGCCCCGGGAGAACCACCGACTTGGTGGACCAGCAGTGACCAGGGGTTTAGTAGGATCGATTATGTGCGTGTAGAGTTTTTCTAAAATATTTAATGAATTTTAATTAAGCATTCCTTGCATTGCGAACCCAGCTTTTATGAAGATCGGGTTAGACCTGTGCGCGTTCCCCTGGAGGCACGTCCACACGAATTACTAAATGAGAAAAGCAAGGTGCAGAGGAACTTGCACCCTGCGACGCGTTTTCGGAGAAGCTCCGGTCGCAGCTCTTTCGCCTCCTGTGTTTATATGTGATCGATTAGGTCTGGCGATAACGGAAGAAGCGGTGGGTGACACCCAGGAAGCTATAACAAGGGCGTGGTCAAAAATTATGAAATTCCTTGTTGGAACGTTTTTACAATAAGCCCATAATACTAAGTCATTTTGAAAACTTACGCAGAAATATTTTACAATTTTGCATATTTTTATGCAGTCAGGTGCCTGCGGCATTTTCTCGGAGGCAGATCACGGGCCTGGTATTTTACCATCTAGGCAGAGGAATCTTCCTGTCACTTGTTTACCTAAACCTTTACTTTGCCGTCCCCAGTCCAGAAGCGAAAGTCCTGACGGGGCTGTTGTCGGTGCGCATCCTTGGCTCGGCCAGAGTCCCTAACAGTGCGCTTCCCCCGCAGGGTCGACTGGATGCTCCTGTACCAGGGCATGGTGGTGCTGGCCGCCAGCCAGGTGTGGTGGACCTGGGAGGTGGAGGACGTTTTCCGCCAAGTGCAGGAAGGGGAGAAGCAGGCCATGAAGAACTACGGCCGGCAGATGCACCGGCAGATCGCTGAGTTGGTGGCGCGCATCACCACGCGCTTAAGCAAAAACGACAGGAAGAAATACAGCACCGTCCTCATCATCAACGTGCACGCCAGAGACATCGTGGATTCTTTCATAAGAGGCAGGTGAGTGTCTTCCCAGGCCACCTGCGTTCCAAAACGGACCCTCGGTTGTTCCCTGGTCCCCATCAACCGTCCCCCCTGCCCCACCCCGCATTTCTCGCCACCCAGCATTCTCGAAGCCCGGGAGTTCGAGTGGGAAAGTCAGCTGCGGTTTTACTGGGACCGAGAGCCAGACGAGCTGAACATCCGGCAGTGCACGGGGACCTTCGGCTACGGCTACGAGTACATGGGCCTGAACGGGCGGCTGGTCATCACGCCCCTCACCGACCGCATCTACCTGACACTCACCCAGGTGACCGTGGCCTGGCGCTCGCAGCTGCCGCGTCCCTTGGGGCTGCGCATTTCCCCCCAAGCATGACAGTGGCGACTGAAATCGTTAAGGGAGATCAGGAAAAGATGTTCCATTCGGAATATAACCTGATTGTGCCCCTGAGGGCCGTCACTGGGGACCATTGGGGCGTCGTCCTCAGGGCAGGCACTAAACAGCTGCTCAGTCCCTGGGTCACTGGTCCCTATATAATGGGGGATCGGCAGAGGTCAGTGGAAGGGTGCAGACACGTCTAAGGGGGTGCCTCCCGGGGCGGAGAACACCGTGCTTTTGCACATCTTACGACAGCCCTTATTCCGGATTCCAAGTGAACAGCCTTAGAAGATGGAGATAGTGTCTCCCTCCAGGACGGAGGGCGATGCAGATAACGTCACTGTCCAGGCAGGGTTTGGGCAGGTGTGTGAGCAACGCCTGTGACTCAGACCCGCTGTAGTGCAGGGTGCACCTGGGCCTCCCCCGCCTCCCCTGTGGGACCCGCGGGCCTGGGGCAAAGGGACGGGCGGGAACGGGAAGCCCACGCTGTCTTCTGTGCTAGGAGTAATAAAGTCCTTTGTTTTGGGGGAAGAAAAAAGGGTGTGGTCTTATCTGCGTGAGTCAGGGTTCTGCAAAGAAACAGAACCAGTAGGAGACGATCCATCTCTGTCTAGACAGTGTGTAGGTAGGTATCTGGGCAGAGATTTGTTACGAGCTGTTGACCAGCGATTACAGAGGATTCACCCCACAGCCTGCCATCCGCAGGTGCAGCACCGCAGAGCTAGTGGTGCGGTGGGACGGTCTGACCACAGAGAACCAGCAGTGTAGACCCCGGTCTGGGTCCAAAGTCCTGGGGAGCAGGAGCGCCCTGGGTAGATGCCGATGTCCCAGCCCAGGCAGCGTCAGTCCAACCTTCCTCCATCCTTGTGTTCTGGTCAGTCTTCCAGCGGTTGGATGAGGCCACCCACCCTGGGTGGGGCCGTCTGCTTCCTCAGTCTAACCCTCACAGACACCCTGGAACAACGTTTGGCCACCTGTGGGCATCCTGTGGCCCAGTCAGGTTGACACATAGAATTAATGATCACATGGTCCATATATATGTACACACTCTGCACTTGTTGTCACAGTAACGAATTTGGAAGCCACCCCTGTCTTCTTCTGTGCATCAGAAAACGTGTTTGCCTTTGGTTTATCGCAGGCCCTGTCCATGTATCTGGGCGGCGCCCCTGCTGGCCCGGCAGGTACCGGCAAAACCGAGACCACCAAGGACCTGGCGAAAGCTCTCGGCTTGCTCTGTGTTGTAACCAACTGCGGCGAAGGCATGGATTACAAAGTAAGGCCTTGCTGTCACTTCTGGTCCTATCTTGTTAGGCAGAGAGCTTAAAGTGGGACATGGCAGAAAGGCATTTTGCCTCACTATGACGTGACAGGTGCAAGAATGTGGTAGAAAACCTCTGACCACCACAGTCCCAGAACTGAAATGTGTCTGCGTAAAGATTCTGCCTGGTCAGCAGCGTGTAGAGCAGGAGTCCTGGACCACCTAGCCTACCAGGGTTGGGTAGCTAATGTAAACGAGTAAAGCAGCCGGCAGAGGCAATAGGGAGTGGTGGGGTCTGTGGCCAAGTGGAGAACAGTGCTCTAAAGGGGTGTGGCTGCTCAGCTTTGATTAATTATCGCTGCTTGGGAAAGTAGTCCCAGCATTGCTAGATTTCACAGCATTTCGAGAGAAACCAAAAGTCTGGCATTTTACACAAAAATCTTGATTTGTAAAATCCCTAGTGGGAGCTGGCCCATGAGAGGGGCGTGGAAGTCTTGCCAGAAGGATCCGTTTGTGGGGTGGCTGGCTGGCTGCTTCTCTGTCAACCCGACAATCTCATTGTTTGCTTTAATTTAGAAAGTGTATCCACAAATATGTTGCTTGCAGCTTTAAAGACGAAAATCGCCCTCGTCCTGACATTTCTTTCACTCCAGGCCGTGGGGAAGATTTTCTCTGGCCTTGCGCAGTGCGGGGCTTGGGGCTGCTTTGATGAGTTTAATCGCATCGACGCCTCTGTGCTCTCAGTTATCTCGTCTCAGATCCAGACGGTCCGAAACGCTCTGATCCATCAGTTAACCACGTTCCAGGTGAGGACAAGTGGGAAGCCCACCGGGATCGTCTCCCCAGGGTGGGAACTTGCCCCGTTGCCTTTGAAACGTCAGGTGGTGCGGAGCTGTCTTTCCAGACTAGACTTCCTGGAGAGGATTTGTCAGATTTTTGTTTTCCGATTGAGTTGGTTGGGATTCCCTAAATTACCATCACTGATGATTAAAGATTTTATTTATTTCTTATTGAAAAATATTAAGGGGGTACAAATGTTTGAGGTTACATGGATCGTTTTTGTAATGCTCGAGTCCTGGCTGTGGGCGCATCCGTCGCCCAAATAGCGTTCCCAGTACCCATTACGTTGGTGCATTCCCTACCCCCTCGCTTTGCGCTGAGTTCTACTTCCCTCCGTGCACAGCTGTGCTCATCAGTTAGCTCCAGTTTAATAGTGTGTACCTGTGGTGTTTGTTTTTCCATTCTTGAGATATTCGACTAAAGATTTTAATAGTCCAAGGACTTCAAACTAATTCCAGACATATAACTAACAGTTAGAGACAGGTAGGACATGTTCTCAAATAAGTGATGGGCAGGGCCTCCTATAAAGGGAAAAAAATATTCTTGGTGACTTCCCAGGTTTGAGAAGACTTGACTTAAAAAGTTAATATTCCGTTCAATCACATCATCGCAGTGAACAAGAAATTCTGCCTTCATACCTTACAAAGTTACGGTATTATTATGAGTAGGATTTTTAATGTTACCGAAGTGAGAAGGCAAAGTGAAAATAAATTTTTCGGGGGCCAGGCGTGGTGGCTCACACCTGTTATCCTAGCACTTTGGGAGGCCAAGGCAGGAGGATTCCTTGAGGTCAGGAGTTCAAGACCAGTCTGAGCAACAGTAAGAGCTTGTTCCTACAAAAAAATAGAAAAACTAGTTGGGCATCGTGGCACACGCCTGTAGTCCCAACTCCTCAGGAGGCTGAGGCAGGAGGATCACTTGAGCCCAGGTATTTGAGGCTGCAGTGAGCTAAGATCACACCACTACACTGCAGCCTGGATGACAGAGCAAGACCCTGTCTCAATCAGTCAAATAAAACAAAACATTTTTTTTTTGTTTTTTTGGGAATTCACCAATCTCTGTCCAAGGATACGTTTGCAGACTCGAGTTTGAAAGGTCTGCATTAAATTACATCAGATTAAGAATTTGGAGAATTCAGAATTTGGAGAAACACGACCTTATCATATAATTTAGGTAGCCTGGAAAAGTGGGTCCTTTGACAACATAGGACCAGGTTGACTGGGCTGTTTCCCCGCACTGCAGCCCTCTGTGGTCCCTACGTGCCCCGCTCCCTGCCCCCACTTCTGTCCTTGCCCCTGCCTGCTCTGCACGCTGTCACCTCATGCCACTCCCTCTGCAGTCCCAGCATACGCTGTGACACCATATTCGTCCCCATCCATCTGGAATTGTCCTTTCTTTCCCTTCACTGGAAAACTCGTACACATCCTCCAGAGCCCCACTGGGGGGTTCAGATTCAAAATTGAGCTTGAGCTGGTGGCCCTGGCATCCAGCCCACCTGCTTTGTCTCCAGACCTTGTCAGGGGTCACTGTCCAGAGATGATGTAAACTGGATACTGTTAAATATTTTCAGGATCCCAGTAAAGCTTCTGGGTACATTTCCCTGTAATTAGTTCTGAAATATCTCAGGGTGGAGCTGACTGCCCTTCGGGGAGGGAAATGTAACTTGTGATGCACTTTCTGGGAGCAGTGGGGCGTCTGCTCTTCCCCAGGGGACCGTCTGGGCCTCGGGGGATACGGAGCGGGGTGAGGATGGTCTCCGTGGGGACTTGGGGACAAGACAGTGGGCTTGTTTTTTGGAGAGCACCAGCTGTCCGCTGGGCTGCCCTCTTGCTGGCGACGCAGCCTGTGCCTCATAAAAATGGCCAGTCCGTCCTCGGCCTGGCTGGTGGACAATGAGGAGAAATAAAATAGACAAGTTCACCGAGAGACAGTCGGGACTCAACCTTGGCCACAGAAGCTAAGAATGCAGGGACGTCTGCAGGTCGTCGGTCCCTGGGGCAACCAGAGGAGCAGAGACGGGCGTCCTGAAGGTGGCTCAGCTGAAATTAATGTGGGGAGGGCTGACCGCATTAAGCACACACCCACGTGGGGGTGGAGATGGGTGGGAAGGATTTGACAAGTAGGTGGAGCGGAAACCGGTGTGGGTGCGTGCGAGGTGGCGGGCCAAGCGTGGCCTGTGCTGTCTCGTTCAGTCGCCGCAACCGTGCGGGAAAGGCACCTGAGACTCAGAGAGGGTAAGTGACCTGTTGGGGGTCACACAGGGCCTCGTGCCAGCCCCAGGCTCATGCCTTCCCAGCCTCAGCCACTTCTCCAAAGGGGAGACCCTGGGTTCAGATCAGAGTTTGGGGCTCACCCCCCAGAACACTGGGGCCTTCAGCAAGCGGCGTTTGGCGGGTGGGGGGGACGTTCTGCTTTTAACACCTGGGAAGGGAAAGGAGCTAAATGGTGCCGTCCGCCTCTACCGTGAAAATGAATCTCCATGCGGCTCACCCAAGGCCCCTCGCCCCGGGGCGGGCCGGGCCGCATGACCCCTCCTTTCTTTCTTCTTGTCCTGCAGTTCGAAGGGCAGGAGATCGCCCTGGACTCGCGAATGGGCATCTTCATCACCATGAACCCTGGCTACGCGGGCCGCACGGAGCTGCCCGAGTCGGTGAAGGCCCTGTTCAGGCCGGTGGTGGTGATCGTGCCCGACCTGCAGCAGATCTGCGAGATCATGCTCTTCTCCGAGGGCTTCCTCTGGGCCAAGGTGGGCTCCGCTTCCACGCGGGGGCTCGGGGCCGTGAGCGCTGCGTGGCTCCTTAAATATTTTTGTTTTGTTTCTCTCCCACCACTACTTAAGTTCTTTTTAAATTTCGGAGTAATTGAAGGTGCACAAGGCGTTGCAACAATAGTAACATATGTACCCTATCCCCACGATAGCGTCTTATGGTTCCATGGTCCATCTTCAAAACCAGCAAAATGACCTTGACATGAGTGCCAGGAACTCAGCTACTTGCTGTATTTGGATTTTACTGCGTTTCACATTCTCTCTCTCGTGTGCATGTAGTTCTGTGACATTTTATCACACGTGCACCAGGTGACCATTACTGCAGTCAGGATACAGAACCGTTCCATTGCCAGGAAGAAACTCCCTATTGTCACCCCTTAATCGTCACACCCTTCCCAACTAACGCCTGCCAGGCCCCCAGCTGTTTCCCAGTCCCTGTAACTGCATCACTTCCAGAATGGTCTATGCCTGGAATCTTCAGACCGCACATAACCCTTTGAGAAGGGCGGCTTTCACTCAGCATAACACCATTGAGAGTATGTGATTTAAAAAATTTTTTTTTGATAGCTTTTATCCTCTGTAAAATATCTATAAAAGTATGCACATGTATATTTCCAGGAGGTTGATACGAAACAGAGAATACTTTTAACGTAAAGGGTTGTTACGTTGCTTTCCTGCAATATATGTTTTATTGGAAGCACCTGCTGCCTGTTGTGAGGCCTTTGAGTCAGTGGGATGAGATCTCGTGTTCTTAGGTTTTATGACTAAGATTCCCACACCTGCCTCAGGGACCGGTGGGCTTTGAGTCCTTGATGCAGACTCGGTGGCCCTTGTCCTCAAAAACAGTTCTACCTTTAATACTAGGCTCAGGTCAAAATAAACAAGCATATATTTGGAGTGTGATTACTACAGCGGGTTTTGTTCTTTAAATCAAGGTGGTTAAGATTTTCCCCAGGTTTGTAAGAGAGTCGTCGAATTCTGGTAAGGCAGGTGTTTCTTTTAAATTAGTTCCCAATTTGCCGTGGCTAAAAATGAAGGACCACCTGGAATTTCTGAGCATTAGAGACCAGATTTGCTTATTTATAGAACAGCTTCCCTGGAACATTTGCACCCATTTTCTTGTATCTGTGTAATCACATTCTGTTGCTTTTGCATCATTTGATTTGGTTTGATGTTTTTCCCTTTACCGTCTGTCAAAAAGACCCTGGCGAAAAAGATGACTGTTCTGTACAAGCTGGCCCGGGAGCAGCTCTCCAAGCAGCATCACTATGATTTCGGACTCAGGGCCCTGAAATCGGTGCTGGTGATGGCTGGCGAGCTGAAGAGAGGCTCCTCTGATCTCAGGGAGGTAGGGACCCTGTGCTGGAACATTCTCTGGTTTCATTTGGATCGTGTGCACAGGATAAGTACTGGGGTGAACGTGATGGGTGCAGTCAGTACTCAGCTGAAAGGTTTGTGGGCTGTTTTGGAGACAGGGTCTTGCTGTGTCACCCAGGCTGGAGTGCAGTGGTGCAGTGACAGCTCACTGCGGCCTCCAACTCCTGGGCTCAAGGGATCCTCCTGCCTTGGCCTCCCAAAGTGCTGGGATCACAGGTGTGAGCCACCGAGCCCGGCCTCGACTGCAGGTTTTCAGTCTTAGCCATCACTTGGTTTAGTGGTCTGGCCTTCGTGTGGTCTCCTACCCATTATTTCTTTACTTCTAATTAGACTTAGTACCTTCAGGTTAGGTTTAATGTCGTTTTTCCAGTATGAAAGTTTATGATGCTTCAATAGTAATAGTCTGTAATCTCAGGATGGTAGGCGGGAGGATGGGGCCAAACAAAATTCTTGTGAAAGCATAAATAAGAGTTTTCATTTTTTCTTTGCAACAAAAGCGAGAGGGGTGATCGTGCTGTTTTTACTCCGAAGTGCAGGCCCAGTCGGTGCCATTCTGTG